>CM073603.1:17445594-17743094 GCA_037074985.1 Solanum bulbocastanum
TTATCAACTCCCTTCTTATATTGAATATCGAAATCGAAAGGGGCTAATTGTGCTTGGCACCTGGCGAATATCAATTTTGAGGCATCGTGCTTAAAGTCTTTGTCAAACATAAATTTGACTGATTGGGCGTTAGTTTTTATCAAACACATTTGATTGTATAAATCGTCTTGAAACTTGAGAACACACTTAACGATAGTTAACATTTCATGTGCTACCGTCGCATATTTCTTCTGAGCTACGTTCCATTTTCCAGAATGAAATCTAATCAAATACTCTTTGTCATGAGGATTAAGCTGTTTAAGAATTCCTCCATAACTGATATTCGATGCTTCTGTCTCAATAAGTTTTTGCCAGGCATGGTTGGCAAGTGCTAAGCAGGGTAATGATTTAACTCGCCGCTTAATATCTTTGACCAAATTAGTAAGAGTCTCATTCCAAAGAGACTTGTTATCTTTCTTCAGCCTGTTGTATAACGGAGCTAGATCTCTAGAACGGTGTTTATAAAATGGCGAAATATAATTTAAACTTCCTAGAAATCTCTGTAGTTAAGTTCTATCTGTAATAACATCAGGAAATTTGTCAGCAAAATCAATAGCCCTTTGAATGGAAGTAATATTTCCTTGACAAATTTGATGCCCTAAAAATCGAACATCAGTTTGGAATAAACTCATTTTTGGTTTAGAGATGACTAAGCCATTTTGTATCACAACTCTTTTGAAAATATCAAGACGTTTGACATGCAGTTCAAACATTTTAGAAAATACTAAAATGTCATCAATATAGACAATAATAATATCCATATAAGGGTTAAAAATATCATTCATGATTTTCTGAAATTTAGAAGGGGCGTTTTTTAAACCAAAAGGCATGACATTCCATTCATATTGTCCAAATGGGACATTAAAAGCAGTTCTACAAGAATGTTCTTTGAAAATCTGAATTTGTCAATATCATGATTTTAAATAAAATTTTGAAAATATATTGGCATCATATAATCTTGATAATAAATCCCTTTTATTAGGAATAGGATACCTGATCCACTTTAAGTGTTTATTCAAAGGTTTATAGTTAATCACCAACTGTGGAACACCTCGTTCCCTTTCAGCCACGTTATTAACATAGAAGGCTGTGCAAGACCAAGGAGACTTGGAAGGTTTTATCAAACCCTTCTGTAATAGATTATTAATCTCAGTTTTGCAAAAATCTACTAACTCAACATTCATCTGGCAGGGCCGAGACTTAGTAGGAATATCATCATCTACAAATCCTTCTTCATATGGAAGAGCCACATTATGCTTTTTGCGATTTCAAAAGGCGCTAGGATGATATGCACAAATCTCGATAGCGATATGCTCAGAAATCAATTATTATTATTACTATTATTATTAAAATTTATAAGGATATGCAAGGGCCAAAAAACAAATAAATATTATGTCTTATCTAAACATTCTACACTGTGCATTCTAATTGTCACATATTTATATGGATCAACATTTTAATTTACTTGTTCAATAGAGTACATTTTAATTTTTATAAATTCTTTTCACCTATCCCTATTGATGTGTGTATTTTCTTTTTTAAAAAATTAAATACATGAAAAAAATGATATATAGTAATATCCATATTTTAAACGATTAATACACACATTATTTTAGATTTAAATAATAAAAATAAATCAGTCAACTGATTCTTCGTCGCAAAATTGTCTTTTCTTTAATTGATGGACTAAATTTTTGTGTTAAAAATGTCCATGAATGCATAACCAGTCTTTCACCTCGAATATGAAATTAAGAAAGGCTTCCAGCCCATTACAGTAGAACAATACTTCTTAATTTAGATCAAGGTGCTATTGAGATATTGAGACTTTATGGTATCTCATACATATTCTAATGATTGGGAAAGCGAATAAGCGAAAGTCAAAGTGGATTTGTTGTGAGAAGAGTATGTTACCACTCGTGGCCACTTGCCTAGTGGGGGAGGATCCTCTATTGTGGAGAAGCGAGAAACCCAACTTTACGAACCTGAGTAAAGGTTGTATAACAATATTAAGGGCCTTAATACTGTAGCTCTTTGTAGTGCTAGCCTTTTTAAAAGATTCATGAAAGAATCATCGTAATCATTTGAGCTGACAAAATTAGTAAAATTATTCATAAACATAATATTGAACATATTAAATTAAACATATATAAGTAAAAATGAATTTATGAATTAATGATAGATTCATCAAAAAATAATAATTCATAACTAAATTAATGATTGATTTAACATTCATCATTAAATTACCAACCGTTTTAGTAACAATTAGTAAATTACCATCAGTTTAACCTCTCAATTTGAAAATTTATGAACAATTTCAATAACAATTGGCAATATAGTAATTAAGTAAAATATATTTGATCCTAGTTCATAAGTTATTATCAAGATTCATCATTCACATGTGATATTACCAACTCGAGATGGATATGATGGAAAATTTTATTAATGGATTAGAAATTGGTTGATATATTACCAATTGTTTCTAATATGTAAGTAATTTACAAACTACAATTTTTATCTGTTGGTAAAAAATTCTAACTGATTGAGAATTTGTTGGCAAATTTACCAACAAATAACAATTCGTTAGTAATTATACCAATAGAAATTGTAGCTCCAAAGATAACTCCTCAAACAAAAACATATGAAAATGAGGCTAAAAACATGAATAATTATATGTTGATGCCACAAAAGAAGTCCGTTAGGCCGTTTAAGTGGCCTTGTTAAAGCAGCGAAGCTACTACTTAAGCGGCAATGCTCATGCTAGAGACCCAAAAAGCAGCTCCATAGCATCTTAAGCGGCCACCACTTAAGCGAGGCCAATGTTGCTAAAGTTGCTAGCCCAGAGTTGGTAGGCCCTACTTAAGCGGTACCCAACTCACTAAAGTGATGCCAGAGATGCTTGGGTAGCTACACTAGCATAGTGTACCAGCCAGAAATGGCTAAGTCCCAATTGACTCTACTTAGGTTCTTAAAATTGGTTAAGAAACCTATCCTTACAAATGAACTACGCTACACTATCAAATTTGAAATTTTGTACTCAAGGGAGATGTCGAAACTACCAAAAGAGTTCTTCCTGAAAAAAGTGGGTCCCACACAAAAGCTTTATTTTAAGCCAAAATTCACAAGAATTCAAACGATCCCAGAAATCTCGAGGCAAGAACCAAAAGACCATCTAGACAAAACTCGACATTCTCAAGCTAGTAGAACTGTCAGAAATGCATTATAAGGTTGTCTACCATATGTTTTGACTGAAGTCCACCATTTAAGTTTTAAAAGCTCAAAAATATGAAAACTTACTTAAAAACCTAACAAATGATCAATTGCTTGAACTGTCAGTTCTACCACATCATAAATGACTTAGGGTAACTTTACCAAGGGTTTAAATGCCGAAAATCATGCAATAAAGATAAAATGACCTAGAGGGTCATTATAACATCTACTACTAAATGGACTTTTAATCTTGAAAGTAAAGGGTCAATAAGTACTTGATTGCTTAAACATGTAGGGAAATTGAACTCACATATCATGCTTGGTCTCTCTAGTATCCTCTTTGCATGGATCATTCAACCATTTAAACGTTACAATAGGAATGGATCTAAGATGAAACCGTCTTACTTCTCTAGCAAAAATGGAAACTAGCTACTCCAAAATGGTCAAACAATCATCCAATTGAAATGAGTCCTACCAGAGCACATGAGAATGATCTGAAACATACTAGCGAAGCATAGAAATATGGAAAACTGAAAAAGTAGAAGGTAAGGCCGACCCATAAGTAATATCTCCAACCACCTGGAGAATCTCAAATGGCCCTATTGATGAGTGGTAGATTTACACTTATTTAAGGCCTATTTAGTTCAACAATTAGTGTCCTCAATGTCTAATTATGTCCTATTTTGATGACATTTTTATGATTTGCAACTATGAAGTCCAAGGGATAAGGCAATGATGAATACGTGAAAGAATGGTCAAAAATAGAAAAAGATGTGTAAACTCTACACTGGTGATCGCCTAATCATCAAAAAGGCGGATCACCCAAATCTGACCTCCCCTAGTGTGACAGTGCTCATAATGGAAGATGTTAAAGGCATGTCAATGAACTAATGAAAAAAATGGCGACTCACCAAAAGTAAAGGGTGAACTGAATGAACATCACTGAAGGTGATAAGACTTCGACGAAATATGAAGGCATAAAAGGTGATAAGAGGTGGTAATTCGTAAAATACCAAATGTGAAAGGAAAACTGAAACAAGTTCACCATTTGAGGTTCAAAAACCTCAATCCTAAAGAATAAGAAAGGTGAGCTAAGGAACATACAATGAACCACCGAGTCTTCTTGGCGAGCCCGACTAACGTCACTAATTTTGTCACGCATTAAATTTTTGGCAAAATTTTGGAAAACTATAAACTGTCCAAAGGAGAGAGAAAATGTATTAGATTTTTATAATAGAATTTTAGTTCCTAACAATGTATGCAATTTAGGTTTGATGTCTATGATTTTCTTGAAAGAGAAATTAAGGGTCGAATCTATTTTACGAAAAGAGAGATTCTGTAAGGTAATTGGTTGATTTGTAGATCATATAGATGAGACTAAATGGAGATTCTATGAATTGGTACTATGAGATGGAGAGAAAATAATTGTCATTGAAGATGATGTAGTATATCCTTGATTGTTTAACACTATTGAGTAACATAATTACCCCTATGTGACATTAATTCCAATCCCTGCACCCCTAGATTGTTTCCTATTTTTTTGAATCCCCAAAATTGTAGTTTAATTTTTACCCTTGATAACAAAAAATTTTTCCTAAATTTGGTGGAATCATCCACTCTTCTCTTAATTGATGCAAATGAATTTACTTACAATCTAAATTTCTTAGTTTAAATCCTTGAACTATATCACTCTCTGTGGGATTTGACCAAGACTCTTAGTGATGTATTTTGATTGACGATGACTGCTTATTCTATTAATGGTTTTTGAGGATAATTTGACTGTTACAAAAAATGTTGCCATTGTTGAGGAATGATGGCTAAGAATTTAATTTGTGAAGTTAGTTTGTAAATTTATTTAGTTTTAGTATATTGTTACTTAATGTTTTGATTTGCGGGTATAAAACATGAGTGATTATGGTAGTGACAAGCATAGTCCCTATGGGCAAAACTATTTTATGGGTAACTTGAATGACATGCACATGAATGTAATTCAAACTGCATGAGCTTTCTTGCTACCTCCTACAATAGGAAAGGCAGTTTTCTACGATGCTACATTTGTTCTAGATGAGAGGAATGTCTAGGGCTTTAGCTCATGAGGATCCTCATGAACACCTTCAAAATTTTCTTGATACTTTTGGGTCCTTCATCTTCAAAAACATTTTACAAGAATCTATTCTGCTACAATTATTTCGACTCTCCTTAAATCTAATAGATGGTTGCTTGAGTTTTGGAATTAATTCTATCACTTCTTGAGATGAGCTAACAAAAGCATTCCTTTAGAGATTTTCCCTCCCTTCAAGATGATAGAGCTTAGGTACAACCTCCAATACATTAAAAGGGTGCTTGGTGGGGCTCTTCATGAGACATGGCTACTATTTCAAAAGTTACTACTGCAATTCCCAACACATGATGTTCAGAATAACTTATTTATTCAATACTTCTATTTTAGTTGACCAACTTTTTCAAGGGCTAGCTGACCAAATTTTTCAAGGTGAGCTAATTAGGCAGCCATATGAAGTTGTAGTATTGTTGCTTGATAACATGAGAAAAAATAAATTGCGCATGTCATAATATAGAGAATCGTGTATCTTCGTTACATTTGATCATGGATAAGAAATGAATGGACAAGGATAATGAGCATGATGACAATATGGCTAAAATGATGACACAAATGGACTTGCTACCTAAATATGTCATGGGAAGTGGACTTAAGTCGGTAAGTGCGGTTTGTAAAAGCAATGGGCAGTGCTTAGAAGATGCCAAGTTTGACGCATTATATAATGAGGAAGTACAATACTTAGGAAATCAAATGAGGGGTTTTCATCCAAACTACCCAAGACAAGGTGGGAACCAAGGTTGGAGCAAGGAGGAAAATAATGGTTTTTTAGATAGCAGAGATCGGGGTGGAAATTGGAGAGAGAAGGAGTTTGAAAAGATAGGTATATCCCACCACACGATATTCCTAAGCTAAAAAAACCATTTGGACCGGATGGAAACCTCACGGATTACATGCTGACAAAGATTTTCAAAAGGTTGAAGGGTCTAATAAAATGTTGAATTAGTTGAAAAATTACTTATACACCTTTTAACTCAAACGGTTACATCTTATGTTGTTTTAATCAAACAACTTGAGACTCAGTTGTGTCAAGTCCCGACTTATCTCAATCAAAGAAAAAAGCGAACATTGCCTTGTAACACCGTCCCAAATCCCAAAAATTGTAGTTCATGTATAAGAATTGTGTCATGCCATGACGTTAAATAAGGTGCTTCTTAGGAGAAAATACAATTTTTATTTTATTTCTTTCAATAACGTATTTTGAGGGCAAGATTAAAAAAAGTTAGAATGTTGAGAAGTGTAAGTTAGGTGAAATCAGAACCAAGTTGGTGGTCCATATAAAACATTGTGCTAAATTCTCCTTGTTTGCCTTCTGGACTAAAAATTGGAAAAATGGTATTGCCAACTTTGGCGAACATGGTTCTATTCGGTGATCCACCAAAGGCTCCATTGAGTCCACCTAGTAGACCCTCAGGTTTTATATTCATTCAGGCCTCATCAGCAAGCTTAAGATCCTTCGACAACATTAATCACAATCCACCGAGTGGGTCTGAGTTAAAAAGGCTAAGAGTCTCTTCAAGTTATAAAAGAAATTGTTTCATGCTTTTGAGTTCCTTTTCTCCCTAAACACTACATATCCTTGTTTTGGTTATTGTGTGCTTCTTTTACGTGATTTCACTTACTTGGAGTTCGTTGGGCTTCTACATTCTCGATCCTAGACCCCTCTTCCTTGATTTTGTGCTTTACTATCATCTCTGTAATTTTTTTTAGTTTTATCTTGTTAGTTATGATGGAATTTGATGCTTTAGATATGGGATTAGTATTATTGATGATATTGCTATTCGGTTTGAGTGGGTAGTGCTTAATATGTCGTATTAAATTGTCCCCATGTGTTAGGTAGTTTAGTAATTTCTTGAAATGTGAATATTTGTTGGGATGGTTAAAAGTTGAAATTGAATCCTTTGTTGTACTAGGTCTGGCTTCAATTGAATCTGGGTGATGTCTAATTAACCAGTGTTGCTACGATAGCTAGTATTTTCCCAATGATAGATAGAGTAATAAATTTCTTAAGGGAAAATCATCATTTTGGGTAATGCTTTGTGAAATTTGGGGAAATAAATTCATTGATCTCTCAATGTTTGAGTAGAGTCCTCAAATGTTGCTCTTGCTTCTCCCTACTCATCGAGTGTACAAGAATTTCATCAATAAACATAACTATGAAGCACTCAATATAAGGTCACGCGCTATCAAGTCAATGAACACTATTGGGGGATTGGTCAATCCGAAATACATCACTAGGGACTCATAATGGTCATAACAAGCCCAAAAATTTATATTAGGGATATTGACTACCCTAATTCTTAGTTTATTGTAATTGCATCTCAAGTCAATTCTAGAAAACACCATGACACCCTAAAGTTGGTTGAATAAAACATCAATAAAAGGCATGGGGTACCTATTCTTTACTTTTACATCAGTCAACTACCTATAATCGATACACATACGTATGGACCCATCATTCTACTCCACAACCAAAACTGGGGAATCCTAGGATAAAACACTTGGTTGAATTAATTCCTTGCCTAAGCAATCCCGAAGCTGATTACTGAGCTCCTAGAGCTATGTAGGGTAATATAGTAAGGAAAATAAGGAAAAGGACGAGAGCCAAGTAGATTGGTAAGGAAGACATATGTGAACTCTCGCATAACAAAAACAAAATCAACATTAGGGCCCTCCCTACTAACATCCTATTCATATGACAAAAATGATAAACACCCACTACATACCAACCTCTGCACCTAAACATAGAAATAACCAATTACTGTGTGACTACGAGAACCCTACCACAACACTAGAGGGATCTTAGAAATTGATGTACCATGGATTTACGATACTAATAATACTTTAAAATTGGTTGTTTGTATGTTTGTTAGGCATTTGTCAGTAGATTCAGTGGTGTGTTTCTATGTTTCATAGGAAAATTAGTGTTGGCAGTATGGGTTGTAAAATATAGTGAAACAGCAGACTTTTTGAAGACATAAACTTGACCTACGAGTCGTAGAACTTCCTATGAGTTGTAGTAATGATTTGTAGATAAGGACTACATATTTTCGGGTTAAGTTGGAACCACGAGTAAGGACTACGATCCGTAGGGACTTCTATGATCCGTGGAACCAAGTCATAGAAAGGATCAGAGATGCTGGGTTTTAGTAGTTGTACTACAAGTCACCAGGATGGACCATTCAAAGATCTAAAACAAGTCCTTAAAATATTCCAAAGAAATTTTTAAGATTCCCACTTCCACAAAACGTGTCTATAAGCCGTAGAAACTCCTATGATCTATAAAAACCAACCGTTGAAATGACCGTCGAATCACACTCTTTCTATTTTTTATTAGTCTATTTTGAATAGGATTAGATATCTATAGATAGTCCTTAATTATTTGGTTTTAATGTTAGACAATTGATATTTTTGTATTTGGCTTTTGAGAATTAATTTGTGAAACACTTTACCATTTTAACTCTTGAAATTGTTGGTTTATATTTGATAATGCTTAAATCACCCTTCAAAGCCAATTTAAAAGGTGAATGATCGTATTATGTAAAAAGCAAAGAAAGAGTTGTGGTTGAATCCCACAAGGAATGATGTATTGTGGAGGATTCTTTATTGAGAGATTTGGACTTTAAATTAATTCATTCGAAGTAGAGAAGAATTGGGTGGATGGTACCACAAACTTAATGTCAACCTTTGTTGTTAATTATCATAATTAATCTAAAATTTGAATGATATCAAGAGTTAAAAAATAATCTAGGGGAGCAGGGATAGGAAATGAATGTCATACAAGAATTATGTGTTGCTCTATTGTGATGTACATGCGTGAATAGGCTAAGTCGTCTACACTGATGCTAATCATCTTTCGATCTCAAAGAATCTATGCTTAGAATCTCTTTTCGGTCTCATCTAATGCAAATCCTTATTAACCCAATACCTTACTCTATTCCCTTTATCAAGAATATGGGAAAAAGATCCAACCCATAACCTCTTTTTAGAGCAAGTCAAGGACATCAAACATAAGTTGCACGTATTGAACTAAATATCCATTCCAGTTAATCTCTTTGGGGAATCAATGAGAGATTGCAAGTAGGAATTAAGTTGACAACCTTAACCTATAAGTTAACCCCATGATGATTAGATCAAATTCATGCATGAACAACAACAAAAAAGAGCATACCCTAACCATATTAAAGCACCCCTAGATTTTGAGGTACTAGCCACCTATTATAAAAAGTAAACAAAGTAAACCTTCGTTGAAAGAAACAATGGTTAACTTGAAATAAAGCAATTAAGAGTAAACCCAACATAGATTTCACTTCAATTTATCAAATTCAAAATTCAAATTGTAAAACCCCCAGAAAGCGAGAAAAAATGTTCAAAAGGTTAAGTGTCCTTTCTCAAAACTTTTTATCTCAATTAAGTTACTCAACTCTCTAATCGAACACTCCCAGAAATCTATCGTTTGGGCTATTTATATTTTTCCAAAATTTGGCCCAAAAATCCACTTGTAACCAAATCGGTGAGATTAGTCGGGCTCGCCTAATTCATTAGGCGAAACACCCTTCATTTTCTAGCTCTCCTCTGTGATGCTCTAGTCTTTTGGTGTTTGAACCTTAGTTGCACACTTGATTGAGCCAGCCTTTATACGCTTGGCCCATAACCAAATACCACCTTAGTTCACCGTTCAAGCAATAAATTTTTTTTCTTGGACACTGTCCATTTGGGCGATGTGCTTCAGATCTGTCTTTCTCATTCAGCGTATCACCTTTTCAAGTGGAGTTCACCAACTTTTGTTGGAAAATGGAAGTTTTATGCACTATCAGATTGAATAAAGTCCAGCTCAGTTGGCGATTCGCCCTTCATGAAGGGGATCAGACATGTTCATTTTGCAATTCTTTTGATTCTTTTTGGCTATTCTTTCAAGATTTAGTCAATGCCTTATCCAATTGTCTTCTTAGCGGAAAATCATCAATATTTGATTAGAAAAGGACAAAGTTAGGAAACGAGGACACCAATTATATAACTAAATGGACCTTGAATGAGTGTAAATCTACAACTCATCAACACCCCAAAATAAAGCTTTTGTTTATCCTCAATAGCATGTTATACTAAATCATCATCAAAAAGCTTGAAATTATGAATAGCTAGTTTCAACACAAGCTCAAGCTTGCTTTAGCTTCTTGTCCAATGCAAGAACTTGTTTCATAAAATCCATTCTAGTGCTCTACCATCAAGAACAATTCCATGTTCTCACATAGCAAATCAACTAAAGTACTATGATTTAATGCAACTCTCACTCTCTCAAAACAGAAACGCATACAAGGTTTGTCCCATAGGTTTGCCCATATTTTTCAATCATTATACAACCTAGATCATGAAAGATCTCAAGGTCTTTTAGGTTTGTAATGGGGCTGAGGGTTAAGGCATGGTCAATTTATATTAGTAACTTTTACCTTTTCAAAGTATTATTTCAATCATCATCACCACTCCTCAAGTTCTTTTTCTTGTTTTTTAGTTGAGAACTAAAATCTAGAATATCCACTAAATTTATTTGGATCTTCCCTTTATTTAATTCACTTCAATTTTTTTCTTTATACTTTTCCATCAAATAATATGACAACTACACACACAAATTCCCTTTTTTTTAAAGAGGGATTACTTCTTTTTATAAGACTCACATTTTGGTTCTCATTTATTCTTCTTTGCCCATCAGATCGTTCATCATTCTTATCCACACCCCTAACTTAGGCTTGTGACCTAAGTGGTTTATTTAAACATTACCAATGCTTCAAAAAGGATTTTTGGATGAGAAGGTAAGGATAATTTGGTTTAAGAGGTTTCATTTGGGTTGTCAACAAATACGTTAGGCTCAACTAGTGCCGACATGGATTCACACCCCCACAAGGTAGTCTCAATAGGCTTTACAGAAAACTTGGCTCCCTTGTTGAATTTTTGTCCAAGATCATTTCCTACATTCACCAAGATTCAAACAATTGGACAATCAACACAAATTTTAGGATTCCAAATGCGTGTTTTCAAGTAAACGTCACCATACATGGAACTTTGAAATACACTCATCTAGCACATCCAAAAACGATAAAAGTGTACATGTGATGTTCATTGCAAAGCTCACATCCATACATTGCTAGTCAAAGAAACAATTCAAAGGGATCATTCAAAAGTGTAACCATGTCAATTTCGTTCTCCCAACACCAACACTACGCATCATGCTCATAATAAGTACTATTTAAGACATTGATATTTTAAAAAAATGAGTCTCTAATTATATCAATGAAAAACCTAAGCATTTCATGATTTTTGGAAAACTCATGGGGGAGTTGCATTTATTAAGAGAGAACGAACAATGAAGTAAAAAAAGAGGAACACTTTTCCAAAAGATAAGCACTCTACTACAAAGAAAACATTAACTACAAAAGTTCAAAATATGAAATAAATGAAATACAGGTAAAAAGAGGATATTATAAAGAAGGTCCTCCCCCACCAAAACTAAAAAGTGCCTTCCTCAATGCTAAAAAAAAGAAATGCTGGGAGGCTGAGATATAGATTCCCCATGATAGGATATACATGTGGAGCACCCTCATCTAGAGTCTCTGGTGGAGAAACGTCAAATGGGTCATTTACTCCTGACATTAAGATCACAGGAGGTGCGAAAGAAGGCTCGACTTGGGTATCAGTGTTTGGCACAACAGTGGGAAGTATGGGAAGTCTGAGGTGACTTAACTAGGCTGAATGGTTGAAGTCTATAAATGAGACCTTTCAAAAGTAGCCTGAATAATGACCTCCTTGGTCTTGTGGAGTTTTGTTAGGATTTTAGAAATCCCATTCTTATCCTCTCCCAACCCCTCTTCATCTATCTCCTTATCTAGCTCTTCATATGTAGTATTTTAATCTATCATGACCCAGGGGTACACCCTATATGTAACATGGCGTACTTGATCACGTAGGGGTCTCAAACGAGCCCTCAGAATATCATAACATAAGAAAATAGAAAAGTGCAAAAATGTTAAAACATTTTTCGACTATCAAAGTCCTTATAAAATCAAAGCAAAAGTCTTACTACACTTGTCTCAAACCATCAAATACAACTTTAAATAATTATTGGGACACAAGCCATTCAATAGTCTCAAACATAAAGAAAGACATAAAGGAAAGGTGATCAAATCCTCGATGCTATGAGGATTCACTATGTCTTCAACTCCTTGCACTTCTAGAAACCTATCTTCAAGAATGGAACTCATAATCCCCAAACCATACATTTGATGAAAATGTAGGCAAGAGTATGCGTTAGTATAAAAGTACTAAATATGATAGCTAGCATAACATTATAAGATCATAACATAAGGGTTGGTCAACATAAGCCATATGTCATAATCATAAGAGATAGTTGATTAAACATAAACTATAAACATAAGAGAGAATAACATAGTCATAAGCCATATGTCATAATCATAAGAGATAGTTGATTAAACATAAACTATAAACATAAGAGAGAATAACATAGTCATAAGCATAATCTCCAACATAAGCATCATATAAGAATTAGTCAACCCTTAGTCTTTCATATCATAAGAGAACTACTTTTCAAGTAACCTCAAAGCATACTTGTGAAATGCACAGAAAAGACCCTATAATCCCACCATACTAAGTAGAATTTTAGGTCATCATAATCATACTTAGAATCATTGGATCTCATCCTTAGCTTACTTCTCATAAACAAGGGAATCTCTTACCTTTAGTCAATCATAACAAGGAAGAAACCTATAGCACAATCCAATCTAAACATAGATCATATAAGAGAACCACTTCCGAGGTAGCCTTAAGTTGTACTTGTGCAATGCATGAATAAGACCTCATAATCCTATCCATACTAAGTACCACTTTAGGTCCTCATACTCATACTTCTTAGTTAGGGACTAGTCCCTCTTTTAAAGCATTGGAGCACTAGGAGGTACTTCTTTAAGACCACCTTAGTTCCTTTTCTTTATTATCTTGAACACTATGAGATACTTCATTAAACATGTCTATGTTCATTAATGCTTTTCAACAGTTGGAGATATTCAAGTATGTCTTAGTTCATTGGATAAGGAGATTGCTACTAGAAACTTAGACTTTTCTATGTGAAGGCTACCATCTCATAAGACCTATTTTTGGGAAAACCTGGACTCTACTATGTGAGAGTTCCCCCTTTACTTTGGAAGCCCAAACTCAACTAAGTGTGAGCATCCTCTCTTCTTAGAGACCCGTACCCGACTATATGTGAACTTGCTTGTCATTATCAATATCCATTAGGGCCATGCATACACCCAAGACTAGTTATTAAGCCTTACTTAGCTCATGACTCATGGAGGGATGTCCTTGACAACCAATCCTTGTTTTAAATGATTCTATCACTTTATGCATTCAAACATTCATAATGTAGATGAGGTGGGTAAAGTCCTTCCTCAGCAATGATATCTATTAGTCTACAATTCTCATATAGGATTCACTCTCAATGCCATTACAAGCATAATTCACCATGTTAGTTTTACTCTCAAAGCCCTAGAATTCTACTTTCATGACTACAAGCCTTACTTTCAAAGCTTTACTTCTTATAATCATCATACATACTTAGATTTTATGGCATTCTAATCACATGCTTCATTCTTAAGTGATTCTAGTCATAAATCATCAGAAAGGTTCACTCTCAAGCCTTATTAGTCATAATCCATCACATATACATTATTCTTATTAAATTCATGTCAACATTCTTTTACTCTTGAACAATTACTATACATGTCATCCATTCTAGAAGATCATCTATGAAATCTTCAATTTCCCTTCACAAGGTTACCACATTACTTCAATTTTATCAATTAGACTAGGGTTATCCATGAAAACATGTAATTTCATCATAATAACATGATTAACTACTAATTCTATCATAAACAATCAATACCCACTCAGTTTGGTCAACATACAACACAACCTATAACATTGAAGAAACCCTAATTTAAATTGGGGAAATTGTCATCAAATTGGGGAAATTCAAGGGGGCTCCATGGATAAATAAGTTATCATACCTTGATTATAAATCAATCACAAATCTTTGAAGATTGGAGGAATTTTATCTAGATTGATTTTCTTCTTCTTTTTCATCTTCTTTCTTGAGTTTTCTAGAGAGAAATTTTTTGAGAAGATCCACTTTGGGATCTTTTGGGGTTTTTGAAATAATGACTTAATTGGGGTGGTTAAAGGCTTAAAATAGTTTATATAGGTGTACTAAGACCATACAAAACGACCTAACTTAATTAAGAATTTACCAAAGAGCCCCTCACTAGGCAGCCTACACCCAGGTAACACACCAGGCTCCACGAGTCGTGGTCCTCACCATGAGCCGTTGTCCTACCCGTGGTCCTTGGGCAGTGGCTTAACCTTGGTCTCTTTGCCCTCACAAGTTGAAGGAATTTTCACGAGCCTTCCCTTGAGCCGTGGTCTTCACCACTGGCGGTGAAGTGGCTCGTGAACGTGAGCCACTTTGAGGCAGCTTCAAAGGAGCTACTGCCTTGGACTTCACCAACCACACCATGAGCTGTGGTCCTCTCCACTGGCCGTGGTGGTGGTCCTGGACATGAGGTAGTGCATCCTCAAGCTTGGGGCAGCCTTGGCCCTTGGCTTGGGCCTTTCCCCTTGGCCTTGGCCCTTGCCCCTTGCCTGTGCACTTGATGCCCTCACACTTAGCCATAGTTAGTCTACTAAACTACGGGGTGCTACAATATCTCCCCCTTGGAAACATTCATCCTCGAATGATTATTCGAAACACCTTTTAAGATCAAAACTCTAGAATAGCAACCCATCATGCATGCAACTCATCTAAATGCACATAAACAACGGCGGAAAATTCATCTCCAAGATAAACATACTCAATGCAACACAAGGAAGTATGAACAACATATAACAACCCATTATGCATGAAATTATACATCTACTAACATTCAAGGAGGAACTACCATCTCCTAGCTACAACATGCTCAACATACACCTATGGAGCCTATATGCAATTTACTCTCAAAAAGCATTCATGCAAGGGGGAATGTTTCAACTCAAACTACGGCATGCTCATTAATTCGTCTCATGAAGTTTATAGGCAACTTATACTCAATGCACTACAACATGAGGAAAAATAAAACACATAAGTCATTTCTATCAAGACCTAAGCTTTTTCATAAACATGCATATAAAGAAATCATGGCCACTCACAAACATAAAATGACCATGCTATCTACGCACACCATCTCCCCCTTGGGAGTAAGCCTTTACGAACACTTCTAAACATCATTAATACAAAAGACAACTTCAAAGTCTAACATATCAAGTCACAAAAGACCAAACAATACTGGAATATAATAAAGCATGAAACATATACCGGTATCAACATTCAGAGGTCACTGTTGATCATCTTTAGCTTGAAGAGCATAGAAACTATACTTATTTTTAGGCTCCCCATCTAAACCACTAGTGTCAACTTGCTTGTCCTCCCTTCCCTTAGCTTTAAGCACTGGGCAATCTCTCATTTTATGTCCACTCTTTCCATAACCATAACAACCCTCCGTGCCGGCTAGGCATTTACCATGGTGATTCCTCATACACTTGGTGCAAGTAGGCTTAGGTAATGGAGACCCACTACCTTTCTCTTTGTTAAACCTATAGGTATTGGGAGAATCTTTTTTGGAATACCTTTGTTTAAACTTAGATCTACCTTGTCCGTCGTACTTAGAATTGGAGAAGTTCCTATCACTGGTCTTAGCCCTTTTTGCCTCCCTATTCTTTTCCTTGAGTTTTGACTCCTCAATTTGTTGTACATAAACCATAAGACATGAGATATCCATATCATGAAGGTGTCATACGATATATTTTAGCTACTTTGTCGGACACCCCTATCAAGAACCTACTCATCTTATCTCTCTAATCTACCACCATAGATGGAGCATAGGTAAATTTCAAGGCATACTCCATAACACTTATGTTACCTTGCCTAAGGTTGATGAACTCTTCCACCCTAGCTTCCTCAACTCTTATGGAAAGAACCTATCAAGTAATGCTAGTTTGAACACTTACCATTCTATTGGACCCCCTCCTACTGCCAATCATCTTTTCATTGTCCATACCATTCTTATACTGCATCTCTCAATTGGTAAGCGGATAACTCCGCTTTCTCTACTGAAGTCACCCCCATGATAGCTAGCACTTTTTAAACCTTATCTATGAACTCCTTAGGATCCTCTTCCACTTTGGAGCCATAAAATTCTGGAGGGTTCATTCTCATAAAATCCTTCACTCCTAAAGTCGTGGAATTCACATTAGGGTTCACCAGATATACCGTCTCTCAATTCACTTGAGCTGTCACGACTTGAGCCCATATTTGGATAGCCGAACTAAACACCACATTAGTCATATTCTCTCCTACAAGGTTAATTCGAGCTTGAGGAGGAGCTTGGGGTTGAAGTTTGAGAGCAGCCTCATGACCCACATTGCCTTCCTCATCCCTCTTAGCATTTTCCCTTGTATTAGCAATACCCTTAAAGCCATAGGGCACAAATTAGGAGAAAGACCTAATAGAGCCAAACTCTATGGAACGACTTAGAGTATGAAGAAGTGAAGTTTCCTAAACATCCAATAGCCTCCTATTCATAGATGTAGCACGCTTCACACTTATGAACAAGACTCTACAAGACGTGGTTTGAGAAATCCTAGAACTATTCTAAACCTTTTGCTCTGATTACCAAGTTTGGAATGACCTAGGGGTACACCCATGGCGTACTTGACCCTGAAGGGGTCTCATACAAGACCTTAGCATATCATAACATAAGATAATAGGAAAGTATAGAAATTTTAAAACATTTTCCATACAATCAAAGTCTTTATAAAAGTGAAGTGGAAGTCTTACTATACTTGTCTCAAACCATATAATTCAACTTTGAATAATTCTTTAGAAACAACCCATATAATAGTCTCAAACATAAAAGAAAAAGATACAGGAAAGATAATCAGATCCTCGATGCTATGAAGACTCACCAAGTCTTAAACACCTTGCATTTCTAGAAATCTATCTTCAATACTGGAACTCAAAATGGGCAAACCCTACACTAGATGAGATTGTAGGAAAGAGTATGTGTTAGTCCAAAAGTACTAAATATAATAGCTAGCATAAAATCATAAGAGCATAACATAAGGGTTGGTTAACATAAGCTATATGCCATAACTTAAAGACATACTTCATAGAACATAAATTATAAGCATAAGAGACAATTTCATAGTCATAAGCATAATCTCCAACATAGTCATCATATAAGCATTAATCAACCCTTAGTCTTTCATATCATAAGAGAACTACTTCTCAAGTAAACTCAAAGACTACTTGTGAAATGGATGGATAAGACCCCATAATCCCATTCACACTAAGTACAACTTTTAGGTAATCATAATCATACTTACCACATTTGGATCTCATCCTTAGCTTACTTCTCATAGACAAGGGAATCTCTCACCTTTAGTGCCTCATAACAAGGAAGACAACTATATCACAGTCCTATCTAAACATACATCATATAAGAGAACCACTTTTTAGGTAACCTTAAGTCATACTTATGCAATCCATGAATAAAACCTCATAATCATATCCATACTAACTACAACTTTAGGTCCTCATACTCATACTTCTTGGTTAGGGAGTGGTCCCTCTTTAAAGAATTGGAACACTAGGAGGTACTTCTTTAGGTCCATCTTAGTTCCTCTTTCTTATTATTTTGAAAACTATGAGATACTTCATTAAGCATGTCTAAGTTCACTATTAGCTTGAACACTATGAAATACTTCATTAAGCTTGTCTAAGTTCATTAATGCTTCTGAACACTTGGAGATATCTTTTCAAGTATGTTTTAGTTCATTGGATAAGAAGATTGTTACTAGACACCAAAACAT
Organism: Solanum bulbocastanum; assembly: GCA_037074985.1. Classification (NCBI taxonomy): domain Eukaryota; kingdom Viridiplantae; phylum Streptophyta; class Magnoliopsida; order Solanales; family Solanaceae; genus Solanum; species Solanum bulbocastanum. The sequence goes on from CM073603.1 coordinate 17,463,929, forward strand.
ATCTATGTTAAGGGTTCAATCTCATGAGGCCTACTTTTGGGAAAACCTGGACTCTGCTATGTGAGAGTTCCCCCTTTTCTTTGGAAGCGCAGACTCAACTAGGTGTGAGCATCCTCTCTTCTTGGAGACCCAGACTCGATTATGTGTGAACTTCCTTCTTATTGTCATTATCCACTCGGGCCAAGAATACACCCATTAGACTAGTTATTAAGCCATACATAGCTCATGACTCATTTTTCAAGTAATGTTATCACTTTATGCATTCAAACATTCATAAGGTAGATGAGGTTGGTAAAGTCCTTCCTCAACAATGATATTTTTTAGTCTACCATTCTCATATAGGCTACACTATCAAAGCCATTACAAGCATAAATCAACATGTTAGCTTTACTCTCAAAGTCATTACAAGTATAATTCAACATGTTAGCATTTCTCTCAACGCCCTAGAATTATACCTTCATGACTAAAAGCCTTGCTCTCAAAGCTTTACTTCTTATAATCATCATACATACCTAGATTTCAAGGCTTACTAATCACATGCTTCATTCTTAAGTGATTCTAGTCATAAATCATCACAAAAGTTCACTCTTAAGCCTTACTAGTCATAATCCATTACATATACGTTATTCTAATTCAATTCATGTCTACATGCTTTTATTCTTGAACATTTACTATACATGTCATCAATTCTTAGAAAATCATCTATGAAATCCTCAATTTCCCTTCACAAGGCATAAGCCCACATTACTTTAATTTCATCAATTAAACTAGGTTTAGCCATGTAAAACCTGTAATTTCATTATAATAACGTGATTCCCTACTAATTCTACCATAAATAATCAACACCCACTCAATTGGGTCAACATACAAAATATCCCACAACATTGAAGAAAACCTAACTTGAATTGGGGAAATCTTCATCAAATTGGGGAATTCTAGTGGGATCCATAGATGAATAAGCTATCATACCTTGATTATAAAGACCTCACAAATCTTGGAAGACTGGAGGAATTTTACCTAGCTTTAGTCTCTTCTTCTTCTTCTTCTTCTTCTGTATTGATTTTCTAGAGAGAATTTTTGAGAAGATGAACTTTGGGATAATTTGGGGTGTTGGAATTAATGACTTCATTGTGGTGGTTAAACTCTTAAAAAAGTTTATATAGGTGTACTAAGACCATAAAAAATGACCACACTTAATAACTACCTAATTAGAAATTTACCAAATAGCCCCTCACTAGGCATCCTACTCACAAGCACCACGACAGGCTCCATGAGCCGTGGTCCTTGGGCAGTGGTTTGGCCTTGTTGTATTGGCCTTCACAAATTGAAGGCACCTTCACAAGCCTTCCCACGAGTCGTGGTCTTCACCACTGGCAGTGAACTGGCTTGTGAAGGTTAGCAACTTTTAGGCAGCTTCAAGGGAGCTACTGCCTTGGCCTTCACGGACAACACCGCGAGCCGTGGTCCTCGTCTTTTGTCATGGTGGTGGTCGTGGAGATGAGGCAGGGCATACCCAAGAATGGAGCAGCTTTGGCACTTGGCTTGGGCCTTGTCCTTTGGCCTTGCCCCTTGTCCCTTGCCTTGGCTCTTTTTTCCATCACACTTAGCCTTAGTTTGTCTACTAAACTATGGGGTGTTACATCATCTATAGAAAATTCAGGAAAGGAGAGGAAGGTGATGCGCTAGGTATCTTCGTGGTAACAACATATGATCGGGTAATATCCCCTCATAGTGTCGAGATATCCATAGACTTAATCTAGACAACCTTTGCCCTCAAAGTGGCAACCTCAACCCTAAGAGTGTTTAAGGCCCTAGAACTACCCTCGGTCTTCTCTAAAACTACAATCTAGACTGTCAAATAATCTAGCCTTAGATTGTGGCCCTCAATCATTTCCTCACACTTGACCACCCGTACAATCAGAGGACCAAGGCAATCTAGATAGCCTGGCCAAAAAGTCGTAGCAAGTTTTTCTCAACTCAGGAGCCTCTAACATCCACAGACCGAGCAAGATTGCCCATATGGTATATAAGTGCCTGCGTCAAAGGTTGACGATTGATAGGAAATGGGTGAGGCCTCACACTAGTATAAGTTACAGAATAGAAGGTGCAGATACTGTGGGAGAATCAAAAATACCAGAAGTAGGAGTATGAATGCCTACCTGCTCCAAAAAAGGAGCAGATGTGCTGGTCCAAGTAGTCAATGTGCCAGTTTCAACCAACGGAGTGGAATCTGGTGGTGGCGGCTTCCTTCGAGCCACATCATCTCTTAGAAATTCAGCCTCGATATTTCGAATATCACTATAGGAGACTAGCGTGACCCTAACATTAGTTTTTTCCCTCAAAGTTACTCCAGCTCTCTTGCAAAGCTGGGTAATGAGCACCAGAAAGGGAAGAGAGGTTTGTTCCTCTCTAGCTCGTAGTAATATTTCTTCCATAATAATTAATCCCACAATAATCTTCTCCCTCTCATTGATGGCACCTACTAACATGCCTTTCGAATGCCTGAGTATACACACATTTTGGGACGACATCACATTGCTACTGATAAAACCAAATAAGTACCTTGCCACTATGCTTAGGTCCTTCTTTTCATTTTTTTCACCTTCATCCAACCAAGACAGTGTAGACTCACAAGATATTAAAGGGATTATCCACTCTTTCAACTAATCTAAAATGGTAGCCATCCAAAATTTATATTCGTCAAAGTAATTGTTTGGGGTGCCCAGTAATTCATTAATCCCAGTGCTATGACACTTCACTATCTTTCCTCAAATTTCTATTATTTCCATTGTCTTCCAGACATTTCCATTCCTCTTATTTGGCAATATTCTAGAATACGCATCATAGAAATCGCGTACCCACTTGGGTTTGTATGGATGCCTGACTCTTGTGAATTATTCGAACTTGTGGAATGTGATTGCCCTCCATATTATGGGGTACTCACTCAAAACCCCATCAGTAGAAATTTGGTACTCCTACAAAATAGTGTGTTTCCCATATGCCTTCAGCCTATTCAAAGACCATAGACCTATAATTCGGAGAACATGTGAAGTATGGTTGGGGTCTTGTGATGGTAACACCGAATTTGAGTGCATATTTACCTACTTCATGGAAATATGCTTCTACTTTTTTTTACCCGTATTTGTAGGTATCTGAGTATTTGAAGTCTTATTAGGCTCATTGATTGAAAAGCCTTTTTTTTTTTTTTGAGGAAGAGGAGGAGACTCCCTATCTCATTCAGTATCGAATTGGACCATATTATTACCCTTTGTTCTTGCTATTTCCTACAAGGTACACATTAAAGCACAAGATTTATGAAGGTTAGTTGAAATCTAAAGAAATTTTAATCAAGCTTGATAATAGTCTTGAGGCTCGCCTTACGGGAAGGCATACCGCCTAATAGGATTGGTAGGCTCTAATAAGCTCTCCAACTTGGATAGTAGCACAAATATCAGTTATCAATCACACAAGGTGGAGTAAATGCAAACTAGGTGATTTGCTGAGTTGATTACAACGAGCTAAGATAATTATGCCAAAACTGACTCTGTAAAAGGGAAAGGCACAGGCATCAAGGGCAATATCCTCTCCCATTGGGTGATTTGCCAAATAAGTTTTGTAGACTAAGACAAGCCTACTGAATGGGATAGTACCCACAGCCATGCAACGCTAAAGAAGGCAAGATGGGTCTTACTCGGCGATCCACCTATATGCTTTTCTACCCATGGGTACTCAGATTGCCCCCATTTATCACTCAATAATTCTTTACTTGAAAAGGTTTCCTTAAAAAAGTAGTCACCTTGTCTATCATTGGGAAAAATCATGCAATGGATCAACACTGAGCTACTCAGACTTTACTCACATTTAATTAAACAAATACTATTAAGTATATAGACAAAATTTAGTATCATAACCAACACAATCATGATTCGCCAATTATTTAGGCAATCACAAGTAAAATCACATGGGTAAATTCAAATTCAACAATAAGATGCTACCCAAAAAAATAAGCACTTAATTTCAGTTAAGGGGCTCAAGCCAATACCTCATATGCAATCTAAATTCAAAATTATCCATGAGAACTCGAAACACCAACCTTAATATAAAAAAAACAAGTAAGAAATTACGAAATTTAGGGTTTGGGCTGGCTTGAGATCCACTCAAATGCACTCCTATCAAACTCAACACACTAAGATGAGGCCCAAATTTGATCAAAATGCACAATGTAAGAGATGAGATTTGAAAAGGCTCCAAGAGTTCAAATGGTTTTTATTTTCGAAATTAAAAGAACCCTGGGCCCTTTTATACAAGACTTGTTCGGCGTACAAAATAACTTCGCCAAATGTGTTCGGCATATTACATTTTGGAGCTTAAACTCGCTGAAAATTCCTAAAAAGGGACTAATCTTGAAGGATAATTTGGCGGACCCGTTGGAGTCATCTTTATGCAATTTGGCAAATCGCCCGTTGGAGTTTTTCTTGTTGATCTTGACAGTGCACTTTTATACATTTGAATTATCAAAGGGCGGACTAGAATCAGTGCGCCTAGTGCTCTTGGTGTATCGCCTTTTGGTTATGGCCTCGCCCAATCTGCCATTATCTATCTTTCAATCTATTCTCCACCTACACTCACAATACACATTATTCAAAAAAAGTAAAAACTAAACTAAAGACTTTGGTTACCTCCGAAAAAGCGCCTTATTTAATATCGTGGCACGACATAGTCCTCAAACTTTAACAATCATTCTTGGTTTAGGGATGGCATCACAAGGCAAAGTTCCCTTTTGCCTTGGGTTTAGATGAGTGGAAATTTGACCCAATTAGGTCTCCAGCCGCTTGATCAAAACTAAATGTGAAGTCCGCATTTGGGTTAAAGTGGAGAAGTAATTTTTGAAATCCTTCAACACCTTATCGGCTCCTTCAACCTTGTTATGTATCCTCTCAAGCATGTCTTCCGTCCTGCTCCTTTCTAAACCAGAAGGATCTGTTAGGCGTAGACAATCATGGGGAGGTACGTATTGTCTTTATCCCCTCCCTATCTATCTAATTTCCACTCCTCCAATCTTCCTAACCCCTATCTAAATCCTTTCTCCAACCTTTGTTCTTAATTAAACGTTGATAATTGTTGTGAGAAGCCCTCACTTGATTTCCCAAGTATTTAACCTCTTCACTGTATAATACCTCAAATTTGGAAACATCCGAGCATATCCCAATGTTTGTTCCAGCTGCATTTAATGGATTAGTTCATCCTCCCATGAAGTGTTTGGACAACAAATCGATTTGGGTCATTATTTTGGCAATATTTTCATCCTTTCATTGTTCTATTTTGACTTGTTCTTTACTGAAGCCTACTTATAGAAGGGGTGATTAGTCTTTTCTTGTGTACCATGCTCAGTCGATCTTAGTCATATCATTTAATAGAAATGCCACTATATCATAAGGTTGCCTCATCAAACCAACATGGATCAATTGATCAGCCACACATTTGTTGAGTGAATCAAGGATCCAATAAAAGTAATGTAGCAGAAAATTGCCGGAACACCATGCGTTGAACATTGTAAGAGTAACTTCTTAAGCCTCAGTCATGTTTTATGCAAGGGTTAACCTCCAAGACTTTTGAAATTCTAGATTTGGAGACGATGTTTAACAATCTTCGAGGATGGAAAGAATCATTCCAAGAATGCCTCTGTTATCTCATCCCACGAAGTAATAGAATCGGTTGGTAGCTCTTCCAACCATCGTGTATCTTGTCCTGTAATAGATTACGGGAATAGTCTCAACCTTATGGATTCTTGGGAGATATTATTGAATACAAAGGGTCCACACACCTCCATAAAATTCCAAAGGTGCTCATGGTGATCCTCAAGAGATCGGCCCCCAAAAATTCCTTTTATGTAGAGCAATTGGATCATAGAGCCGGTGATGTGAAACAATGTCATCCCGGCTATAGAAGTATTTAGATTTCTCCCTTACTATGAATGTTACTAATGGGCCTTTCATTTAGGTAACCCATATAATCATTTTAACCATAGTGGCTATTAGTGCCACTCCCATGTTCACTCATCTTGTCACCCTACAAATCAGCTGACAACAACAAAAAGCAACAACTCTTTTACAAATAAAAAAATTAAAATCTAATTTCTTAATTAGAACTCTCAACTACCGTTCCCCTACAGTGGCACCATTCTTGATAACAATCAAATTATCCATCAAAAACTAATTAAGAAAGTGAACGATCGTAGTTTGTAAAAACCAAATGAAGAGTCGGGGTCAAATCCCAAAAGGAATGGATTGTGGAGAATTCTTTAACAAGAGATTTGGATGCTAAATCAGCTCATTTTGAAGTAGTAAGAACAATTGTTGGATGGTATGACCAAATTAATGTAAAGAATTGTAGTAAATTATCACAATTAAACTATAATTTGAACAAATCAAGTTTTAACAAGTAATCTAGGGATGCAGGGATTGAAAATAAATGTCATATAGGAATATTGTGATGCTCTATCATGATATGACTACATGAATAGGCTAAGTCGTCTTTACTAACACTAATAATTTGTTGATCTCAAAGAGTCTATGCCTAGAATCTCCTTTCGGTCTCATCTAATATAAATCCTTAACAACCCAATACCTTACTCTATTCCCTCTTTTTTAAGAATAGGGCAAATAGATCCGACCTATAACCTCTTTTGAGCCTGTCAAGGACATCAAATTGAAATTGCTAATGATGAAATAATTACCCACTCTATTTAATCTCTTTCGAGCATCAATCGATGATCAAAAGTAGGAATTAAGTTTGAAACCTTAACCTTTAAGTGAAACCCATAATAATTAGACCAATTCTTGCATGAACATTAATAAAACAGAGTATAGCACAACACCCACTACATTAAATTGACATTCAACCCTATCAAAGCACCCCAAGATCTTGATGTTTTAGTCACCCATCATAAAAAGTAAGAAAGTATATCTTCCCTAAAAGCAGCCATGGGTAACTTGTAATCAAGCACTTAAGACGAAGCCCACCATGGATTTCACTTTAATTTATTGAATTCAAGAATCTAATTGTAAAACCCTAAGAAACCTAGAAAAAATGTTGCACGGTAAAGTGTTCTTTCTCAGAACTTTTTTCTCTCAATTCAAATTGAAACCTCCTAAAACTATAACATCCCGCCTTAGAAAGAACTAAAAATAGAAAAAAACTAAATTAGAAATAGCAAAATCTGAAATTTTGCAAGTTATGCATAAGTTATGACTTTTAGCTCAACTTCAAACGACTCGAACTTTTAGTACATGATGAGTTACGTGGCCCATAAACTATTAAATGAAAGGTCTTGGACTCCTCTTTCCAACACCACAGAGTTCGCAAAATTTCGAGCTTGTATGAGTGAGATATGCCCGTTCGAAGAAAAGATCTCTAGTTAAGGAAAGCTACCCAAAAATATAAGGGGGTATTTTGGTCTTTTCCTTACCCCATCAACTTAAAATGAATTATGATAATATTTAGGGGTGTAAAATTATTTGGATCAGTTTTCACAATCCTAATTCACACTTATGGTTATATAAGGGAGTTCAAGAGGAGAAAAGAGGAGAAAAGAGGAAAGGATTCAAGGTGTTCATCTAGTTTTCTTGTGATTCAAGGATGTTTCACGAAGGGTTTGATCACTTAGAGGTATGTGAGTTCCCATAGTGTTGGTTTCGTTCACCCACATGCCAATCATGCTATTTTAATGCAATTCATTCTCAAAGTTGAAGGATTTGAGTTCTTGATGAGTTTTCTTAAAATTCCCTTGATAATCTTGATTGTCGGGATTTTTATGAGTTCTTGAGATAAAAGTTAGTGAATTGATGGTTGTTTTGAATAGAGTATTGTGTACTTATGTGGGGTATTTGAATCTAAGTGGTCGGAGAAAAAACCATTCAATTCTCTGATAGTTAGGGGGTCAGAAAACGAGAGAGAAATTTTCCAGGGTTTTCTTGGTTGGGGATGGTGCGCCACTCCAGCAGTGTGCTAGAAACTTTCCTCTGCAGTTCAAGTGCTACCACCCTGCACCACTCAATGCACTAAGGTTTCCTGTCGCGACATGTTTTCAGTCCTTTGGTCCGTCTGAGTTCTTCCAAAGGGTTCCTTTACCTCCTATTGATTCTAACTACTCTGAACTACTTCTAAACATCTAGAAATCATTCATAATATGAATCATATCCTTGAATTAATAATTCAAATTAAAGGTAGAGTTAAGATTTAAGTCTTGAGAGTTCTTTCGAGTCTTTTTGAGATGTCTTGTATAATCTTTTTAAACTTGTTTTAAGACTTGAGTATTTGAGTTTGAGGAAGAGTATAGTTGAGTTAATTTAATTTAAAATGATATATGCAAACTATATATTCCCAAGAGCAAATGTTTTAACATTTAATATGAGAGGAAACACAGATTTTCAAAAGAGTTCATGAGCAGTTTTGAGTACTATCTCTTTTAAGAGAAATCTTTTGAGTAATAATCTAAAAGCTGAGGATGTGGAAATATTATTTTTATAACATATGAGCTAAGTTATATTTTGGAAGTTATATTGAGCACTGATATAGGGGAGAGTTCAACTACCTCACATCCCCCATAAATCATGAAGCCAACATGGATAGAAAGGGTCATACTTTTTAAATGATTCCGTATTGCTTTTTAAGCATAGCTTAGTGGATCCACTTAGTTGAGGAGTTCTATACCCCGTCAAAGTATAGGACAATTTTGGCAGCGTGGGCTAGACGTTTTATCATCACTTAGTTGATAGTGATGGTTGTTGGTTAGAAAATCTCCCAAATGAAGTTTATTTTGTATTTTTGCACACAAACTAAGTTATATTGTATTTTCAAATACATTGAGTTGTTATCTACAATTTTAAAGCTTTTTTTTATATCGCATTATTTCTATTTCTTTATTTTGAATTGAGTTGAGGTTGAGTTGAGTTGAGTTGAGACGAGGTAAGTTTTTTCTACAGTTCAAGTTCAAGCTTATGTCATGTTTTAGATTTCTCCTCACATTCTTGTACATTCAATGTACTGACGCCATTTGGCTTGCATCATTTAATGATGCAGATATATGTAACCAGGATCATCAACCAGCACTTCGTTGATCCAGGTGAGCTCCAGAGTTGTTTTGGTGAGCCTTCTTGCTTTCAAAGGATCCCTTATTTACCTTCCGTATTTCAGTCTGTTAGGATGATCGGGGGTCTTATCCTGAAATCCCTTAAGGTATTAAAGGCTTCATAGATGGATAGACAGTAGTTCATGAGTCTTTTCCATTTAAAGTTTAAATGTTTTAAAGACTTGAGTTGCTTATTAATTGAATGCTCCTTTGTAATATTCTGAGTTTATCTTTTGAGCTTTTTTAATGTTGTGTAAGTCTTGTGCTTAAAATTATACAAGGCCAAGGGTTCCATTGGGGCCAATAATGGTTCTCGAGTGCCAGTCATACGCAGGGTGTAGGCTTGGAGATGATAAACTTGGTATCACACAACAAGGTTCAAGAGTTGTAGGGTGTATATGATGCTCAATCTACAGAGTCCTAGTTATTAGTGTGAAGCACACCACATCTATAATTAGAAGGCTGCAACATTTAGGAACTATCTCATTTCTATCATACTCTTTTTGCACAATAGAGTTTATCTTTATAAAAGTTTCTTTCTAAATCGTTCTTGTGTGTATCTTTAAGATCATACCTCCACGAAGAGCTGTTCGAGGTCGTATTGCCAGGAGGAATGTTGAGGATCAAGGGATACCCAATGCAACAGAAGTGCAACCCCAAGGAGAGGTTACTAATGTTGAGTTCTAGGATGCTATGCAGATGTTGAGTCAAGTGGTCACCAACCAAAATGGGAAACAAAAGGGTAATCAATAGGATTTTGCTGATACATCCACGATTTGTGAGTACTTAAGGGTGAATCCACAATATTTTACTGGTTTAAGTTTTAGTGAGTATCCGAAAAACTTTATGGAAAAGTGGAAGAAGGTTTTTGAGGTTATGCATGTGGTTGATGCTGAGCGAGTAGTACTAGTTGCATACTAAATGAAGGGTGTTGCTAGAGTATTGTATAATCAATGGAAGAAGAGTAGAGCTGAGGGTGCACCAATTATGAGTTGGGCTACGTCTGAGGGTTCCTTCATAGAGCATTTCTTTCCCCATGAACTGACAAAGGAAAAGGTAAGGGAATTTCTCACTCTTAAGAAGGAATCCATCAGTGTGTATGAGTACAAACTCAAGTTCACCCAATGTTCCCACTATGCTCTGGAGATGGCTGCTCACATGAGGAGCAAGATAAGTTTGTTTGATTCTGGATTTTCTCGTCTATGAAGCAAATAGGGTAAGGCTGCGACGTTGATAGGGAACATGGACATAGCAAGACTGATGATCCATGTGTAAAAGCTTGAGGAAGATAAGCTAAGGTATAGAGAAGAGTTCAAAAACAAGAAGGCAAAGACAACAAGAAATGAGTTCGAGCAGCAAAAGAGTAATGCAAACAAGTCAGCTTTTATATAAAAGCAAAATGGATCTGCTCTATTATCTACTAGTGCACCTGCACCAAGGAACATAGGTGAGTTAAAGAATCAGAATTCTCAAAACTTTCTAGCTAGACCTACACAGTTTCAAGGTAGTGTGGCACAAGAAGGTAATGAGACTCCTACATGTGCTAAGTATGGTAGGAACCACTCATATGTGTGTCATGATGGCTCCACTGGTTGTTTTAAGTGTGATCAGAATGGTCACTTCTAGAGAGTGCCCTAAGAACATGCAAGGTAGTGTTAATGGTGGCAATGGAGCCCAATTTTATTTAGTGGCTCCGCTAGATAGAGTTGCACTTAGAGGCGCTACTTTAGGAATAGGCGGAGGAGAAAACCATCCGTATGGTATCACTTCTCACCAAGAGCAAGAGAATTAACCAAAGTTATCACTGGTATTATCAAAGTCTTTGCTTTTGATGTATGTGCTATACTAGATCCAAGCGTGAGTCAATATTTTGTGACTTTTTATGTTGCTATGAATTTTAATATCCTTCTTGAGTAACATCTTGAGCCCTTCAATATTTCTACACCTGTTGGTGAGTCTATTCTAGCTGAGAGAGTTTATCGTGATTGTACCATTTCTATCAATAACAAGGGCACTATGGCTTACTTAGTCGAGTTAGACATGTAGATTTTGATGTTATTCTAGGTATGGAGTGACTTCATGCCTGTTATGCCTCAGTTGGTTGTATAACTCGATTAGTTAAGTTCAAGTTTCCTAATGAGCAATCTATAGAGTGGAGGAGTAGTTCAGCAGTGCCTAAGAGTCATTTTATTTCGTACCTTAAGGTGAGATAGTTAGTTTTCAAGGGGTGCATCTATCACTTAGTCTAAGATAATGACTCTAGTGTTGAGACACCACTTATTCAGTCAGTTCCAGTTGTGAGTGAGTTTCCATAGGTCTTTCCAAATGATCTTCCCGGAGTCCTTCTTTAGAGAAATAGACATTGGTATAGATATTTTTCCCAATATTTGTCCTATCTCTATTCTGCCATGTAGAATGGTTTAGACTGAGTTGAAAAAGTTAAAAGAGCAGTTGAAAGACCTTCTTGATAAAGGTTTCATTCGACCTAGTGTCTCACTTTGAGGCGATTCGGTCTTATTTGTGAGGAAGAAAGATAGTTCTATTAGAGTGTGTAAGATTACCATCAGTTGAACAAAGTTTTTATCAAAAACATGTATCCTCTTTCAAAAATTGATGATCTTTTCGATCAACTTTAGGGTGCAACTTGAATTTCTAAGATAGACCTTAGATCTGGCTATCATCGGTCGAGAGTAAGAGAAAGTGAGATTCCTAGGACAACATTTAGGACCCATTATGGTTATTATGAGTTTCTAGTTATGTCTTTTTGTTTGACTAATTCTCCTGTATCATTTATGGACCTTATGAACAAAGTTTTTAAGCCTTATCTAGATATGTTTGTTATCATATTCATTGATGACTATTCAAGGAATGAGGAAGATCATGCTAGTCATCTCAGAGATGTTCTTCAAACTCTCAAGGATAAAGAGTTGTATGCAAAATCCTTTAAGTGTGAATTTTTTCTTGAGTGTGTGGCATTCTTAGGTCACATTGTTTTTAGTGATGGGATTCGAGTTGACACTCAAAAAATTAAGGTAGTGCAGAAGTAGCCTAGACCCACATCCCCAACTGATATTAGGAGTTTCATGGGATTGGCAGTCTATTATAGGAGCTTTATCGATGGGTTTTCATCTTTTCATCCCCGTTAACTAATTTGACTTCGAAAACAGTTGAGTTTCAATGGCTTGAAGCTTGTGAGAAAATCTTTCAGAAATTGAAAACGTGGTTGACTACTACCTAGTGTTGACCTTACCTGAAGGTACACAAGGTTTTGTGAAATATTATGATACATCTGAAGTTAGACTAGGTTGTGTATTGATGTAGAATGATAAATTTATAGCTTATGCCTCCAGACAACTTATGGTTCATGAGAGGAATTACCCAACCCATGATCTAGTGTTGGCTATTGTAGTATTTGCTTTGAAAATATGGCATCATTATCTCTATGGTGTTCATGTAGATGTGTTCACCAAACACAAGTCTTAAGTATGTATTTAGTTAGAAAAATCTTAATCTCAGAAAGAGGAGGTGGTTGGAGTTACTCAAGGATTATAAGATGAGTATCCTATATCACCAAGGTAAGGCTAATGTTGTTGCTGATTCTTTGAGTAGATTGTCTATGAGTAGTACCACCAATGTTGAGGAAGACAAGAAGGAATTAGCCAAAGATATGCATAGACTTGTATGATTGGGAGTCCGGTTAATGGATTCCAATGAATGTGGAGTAGTGGTGATGAATGGGATTAAATCATCATTAGTGTCTAGAGTAAAATAGAAACAAGATCGAAACCCTATGTTGCTTGAATTAAAGGCAAATGTTCATAGGTAGAAAGTGATGGCTTTTTAACAAGGGGTAGATGGAGTGTTGAGATATCAAGGTAGATTGTGAGTACCGAAGGTGGATGAACTCCAAGAGATGATCATGGAGAAAGCTCATAGTTGCATATATTCTATCCATCCTAGTTTAACAAATATGTATTGCGACTTGAGAGAAGCCTATTGGTGGAGTAGTATGAAGACGGATATTGCAAAGTTCATTGCTAAATGCCCAAATTGCCAACAAGTCAAAGTAGAGCACTAGAGGACTGGTGGTAGGGATCAGAACATAGATATTTTTGAAAGGAAGTGGGAGATTATCAATATGGATTTCATCACTAGTTTACCACGGTCTCGATGGCAGTATGATTTGATTTAGGTGATTTTAGATCGATTGACCAAATCAACCCATTTCTTACCCGTAAAGGCTACCTATTCAGAAGAGGATTATGTTAAGTTAGATATTTAGGAGGTAGTGAGACTTCATGGAGTTCCAATGTCCATTATTTCAGATAGAGGTATGTAATTCACTACAAAATTTTGGAAGTCTTTGAAGAAGGGTTTAGGTTCAAAGGTGAACCTTAGTGCTTTCATCCTCAAATTGATGGTCAAGCAAAGCACACAATTTAAAATTTAGAGGATATGTGGAGGGTGTGTGTGATCGATTTCAAGGGTAATTGGGATGATCACTTACCTCTCAAGTTGAGAACCAAAGAGGTAGCATCAGTTAAGGTCTTATGGAGGAATCAGTTTATTGAGGAAGCTACTTGGGAGGCTAAGGAAAATATGAAGAAGAGATACCCACATCTCATTGATTCTAGATAAATTCCAAAAGAAGGTACTAATTCTTTTCTTAGTACTTTTTAAGTTGAAATGTTGTGTTAAGTTGCATGTTGAGTGCTTGACTTGGATGTTAGATGCTTCCACCCTTAGTTTTACTTAGAGTGATCTCATTTAAGAACAAATGTTCCCAAGGGAGAGATATTGTAACATCCCTCCTTAGAAAGAACTAAAAATAGAGAGACCCAAATTAGGAATAGCAAAATCTAAAATTTTGCAAGTTATGCACAAGTGAGGAGTTTTGGGTCAACATCAAACAACCATAAATTTTCATAAAGAATGACTTAGTGGTCACATATGATATCGAATAAAAGTTCTTGGAATTCTCTTTCCAACTCCACCAAGTTTGTTAAGTTTCAAGCTCGTATGAGGGAGATATCACCGTTTGAAGTTAAGTTGTCCAGTTAAGGAAACTTACCAAAAACTATTAGGGGTATTTTGGTCTTTTACTTACTCCATCAGCTTAAAATGAATTATGGTAGTATTTAGGGGTCTAAACTGGTTTGGATAAGTTTTTACAATCCTAATTCAGTCTTAGGGTTTTAGAAGAGAGTTCATATAGAGAAAAAAAGGAGAAAGGAGAAAAGGATTAAGGCGTTCATCGAGTTTTCTTGCAATTCGAGGATTTTTTGCCAAGGGTTTGATGCCTATGAGCTATGTGAGTTCTCATAGTGTTGGCTTTATTCACCCGCACCCTAATCATGCTATTTAATGGAATTTCATTCTTAAAGTTGAAGGATTTGAGTACTTGATGAGTTTTGTTGAAATTTCATTCATAATCTTGATTGTTGGGATTTTGATATCTTCTTGAGACAAAATTTAGTGAATTGAGGGGCGTTTTGAGTAGATTATTGTGTACTTATGTGGTTTATTCAAATTAAGTGATTGGGGAAGAAACCATTCGATTCTAGGTGAGTTAGGCTTAGAAAATTGAGAAAGAAATTCATCAGGATTTTCTTGTTTGGGACTGATGCACCGCCCTAGCAGTGCGCCAGAAACTTTCCTCTATAGTTCAGGGGCTAGCGCCTTGCGCCATTCAATGCGACAGGGTTGCCTGCCCTGACTTGTTTTCAGTCCTTTGCCCCGTCTGAGCTCTTTCAAAGGGTACCTTTACCCCCTATTGATTCTAACTATTTTAAAATACTTCTAAACATCTAGAAATAATTCATAATATGAATCATAACCTTGAATTCATAATCCATAATTCCAATTTAAGGTAGAGTTAAGCGTTAAGTCTTGAGAGTTCTTTCAATTCTTATTGAGAAGTCTTTGACAATCTTCTGAAACTTGTTTTAAGAGTTGAGCATTTGAGTTTGAGGAAGAGTAGAGTTGTGTTCATTTTCTTCAAAATGATATATGGGAACTAATTATTCCAAAGATTAAATGCTTTTACATTTAAGATGAGAGGAAACACCGATTTTCATAATAGCTCATGAGCTGTTTTGAGTACCATCTCTTTTAAGAGAAATCTTTTGCGTAATAATCTGAAAGTTGAGGATAAGGAAATGTTTTTTAAAAAGCATATGAGCTAATTTATATTTTCGGAGTAGTATTAAGCATCGATATAGGGGAGAGTTAAAACCACTCACATCATAAACCAAGTAGCCAACGTGGATAGAAAGGGTTATACTTTTTAGATGATTCCTTATTGCTTTTAAGCCTAGCTTAGTGGAACAACTTAGTTGAGGAGTTCTATATCCCGGCAAAGTATAGGACAGTTCTGGTAGCATTAGCTAGATGCTGTATCATGACATAGCTCAGAGGGATAGTTGTCGGTTAGAGAATCTCCAAAATAGTGTTTATTTTGTATTTTTGGACTGAGCCGTCGCTGCTTGGGCTTGAGCAGTCAAAGCTTGAACTTGAGTCGTCATAGCTTGGGCCAACTTTTGAAAAGCTGACCTAACCTCCCCGTCTGACGTAGCCGAAGGATTAATCGGATCTTGATTAGCTTGAGGAGGAGCTTCTTCATTCACATTGTCACCCTTCATTCTTCTTGCGTTTTCCCTTCTTGTATTCATTTCCCGAAGACACAAGAGAAGGATTAGGAGAGGGACTTTTATAGAGTTAAACTCTAAGGCACGACTCAAGAATAATAAAAAAAGTGAAAATTCCTAAACATCTTATAGCCTCTAATTCATAAGTGTGGCCCACTTCACACCTATGAATAAGCCTCTACTAGACGTGGCTTATGATACATCATCCTAGAATCATTCTAAACATTGCGATCTGATACCAAGTTTGTCACGACCCAAGGGTACCCCCTAGACGTAACAAGGAAAATAGAACCCTCAAAGGCACCATGTAAGCCACTTAGTATATCATAACATAAAACATTAGAATAATAAGAGTAAAAATGCATTTCAGTACAAAAATCATTATAAAGGAAAGAGAAAGTATAGACTTGTCTCAATTGGCCATTTATTACAATACTTGAGTCAAAATATGGTCACAACCGAAAACAACATAATCTGAAAGTGAAAGTACAAGAAAGAAACTACAATGATAAAATCTCGTCCTTGAATCACGAGGACTCACCATGAGCAAGGAGAAATGAGAAAATCCAAGCTCTAGACACAATTTTGACCACCTTGAGAACCGGACCCTACATTTGGGAAAAATTTAGGAAAATAAGGGTTAGTACAATAATGCTCTTAGTATGATAGTCATGCACAAAATCATGAAAACATGCTAAAAGGGACATTTTAGTTGAAGGCATGCCATTTAATATTTTAAAGCATCATTTTGAAGATAATGGAAAAGAATAAGTCATAAACTTATTCATTGCATAAATCATCATATAATAAGAGAACCATACCATTTGTACCCTCAAAGCGTACTTATGAACTGCATGAATAAGATCCCATATTCCTACCCCTGATAGGTAAAGATCTTTGAGTAACCATAGTTCATAATTCATGTTCTTATCATATTGTGAATAAGCTTTAACCAACATACACCATGTGAGCTTACCATGGAATTCAGTGTTTCCCAAATCGAAAAGGGGTATCCAACTTGCCTAAGGTAGATTACATACTCTTAGCTTTTAGGTGGATCCACTAGATAAAGACCTATGTGGGCACATAGTTATAGGATAAGGAGATTGTTACTAGAAACCCATCCTTTTTAATGGGAGAGATTCCATCTCAAGAAGATACTTTCTAGAAAATCGCTCTTTCTAACGGGGGAGCTTCGATCTCACATTCAATATCCAATCGGTGCTAAGAATAATTCCCATGGAGTACATATTAAGTCTTGACTTAAGTTCATATTCATGGAAGAATGCTTCTCAACTCAATCCAACATAATTCATAAGATAGCTCATAGATTCAATAGGTGAGAATGACCTTTCAACCTTAGAATCATTATATTTGTGAAAAAACCTTTAACATCATTTCATATTCATACATAAGTGTGTAGACAAGGAAAATCATCCCACAACACAACAACTAGATGATAATCATATTCACTTTATTGTCAAAGTGTTCTAAAAGCATATACATAAATCTTATAATCATGCATAATTCTCATACTTTGCCCTTCAAGGACCATATATCACATTCAATCAACACATCTAAATTACTACATTAGACATGGATAATAACATAATTCAAATAAACAATTAACTACATTCACAATTCTATAATATTCTACTTACATCAATCAATACCCACACTTTGAGATCCAATTTGGGAAAATAGGTGAATTCACAGATTCTTGGGGAATTTATCATAATACCATATGAAATCATCAAATTATCCATAATAAAACCTAATTAAATCATTAAAAATGAATTTGAAAGGAATCCATGAGATTGAAATCAAATCCTAAATTTTGGGATTTCTAGCTCTGAAATTGGGGGTTTTGGAGGGGCTCCATGGATGAAGGACTACCATACCTTAGATTTGAATTCCAATGATATTGAGTGGAAAACGTGCTCCTTAAAACCCTAGTTTTACCTTTCTTCATCTTCTCCTTCTTCTTCTTCTTCTTCTTCTTTATCTTCCCCTTCTTCTTCTTTGGAGTTCAAGGAAGAGAGATAGTTTTAGGGGAAAAGTTTGTTTTCATTTGGGATTTTGGAATTATGAGGAAGTTGACTTAATTAGGGGATCTTAAAACATTCTATAGTTACTCAAATTTAGTGTAAAATGACGTACTTAGAATTGAAATAAAAATGGAAACCCTAAAGTACCCCTCAATAACTCCCAAAACTGTTTCCAGTCATCACCCACGACCCCCTCACAAATGGACCGTGGCTGGACCCACTGCCTATATCGGTGAAACGTGGGTTGGGGTCTTAGTCCAGATCCTACAGGTTCCATATACGGACCCTCACCCACGAGGCGTGGGGGGGCCTACAGGGCGTGAGTTTCCAATCGTGGGTCACTGCCCAGGCATATTTTTTGTGAATTCAGCAAGGACCCATGGTTGGTCCTTGGGGTTTGAACCTTGATGTTCTAACACAAAAACATTTATTTCAAGGTATGGGGAGGTATATTTCATGGCTCTACCCCTAATGTTAAGATCTAGTTTAGCCTACTAGTTTCCGGAGTGTTACAATGAATCTTCTTAGCAAGTTTCCATTTCCCAATAGGGCTAACACCAGAAACAACAAATAAGCATCTCCATTCCGACTCTAAATCATGCACCGACCTTGAGGGCTATCACCACAACAAAAATGAATAAACACAATAACTAGTTAAGCCACAACAAAGGATCATAACTTAAAGTTCCTGCTAGTAATAAAAAACCCTCAAGACCATTAGAATCAGACGGATCCAAAAGATCTAACGAGCAAAAAAATAACTACGCATTTGGGAAAAGACAATGGAAAAGATTGAAAGTAACCAAATAGGAATACCATAACAAAAGAAGTATAACATCCTAACACAGAAAGCTAAGAACTAGCAATCTCCTTACTACTAATAAAAAAGGATGCATCAAAACTAAGCCAACTAGGCCCTAAAACATAAATAACTCAAATTACGGACAATCGGTCTAGCGATGTATCAAACAAGGATTGGCATCACTGCAAAAGCACACAACAAGGATGCTCAAATAGGAAACATGCAATCCCAAGACAACAAACACAACAAGATTTTTAAGGCAAGGGCATAAGGAGCTACCTATCCCGTACTCCAAATTGAAGCAACACGACCTAGTCGATCCAAGACTAAAAAAAATCAATTACAAGGGCAAAACACATTCACAATCCTCAAATTAAGCTTCCACAATAAGTACGCAATATGCAATAAGTTAAATAAACACAAATGGGCATTAAAATCCCAAATTCTACAAAATAAGAACCAAAGAGATAACCATAAAATTGAATCCAAAGAAGGGATATTTGAAGCACTGGCCACTTAGTAGCTATAAAAGCATACCAAAACCTGAACACGTAATTTACTAATAGAAATACCAAATGCACCACCTCTAATTGAAGGAGCCAATAACCCATAAGGTTAACCTAGTTGAATACCTCTCATCATGGTCCCATGATGGGAACAAGTTGTAGGCTAATGAATAAGCTCCCCACACTTACAACCTAGTCTGACCACCTTGGCCTAAGTGTATCAGATGCCTGTAATGCCTTGAAAAAAACCTCCCACCCGAGGCACTCTCTAGACCAGTGGGCCAACTCTACAAAATCATAGTAACCTCTTTAGTGTGAAACTCAGTGCAAAGAACGCGGTAATTTGCCTTGTCTATCTCTTCAAGACTTAGAACCACCCTAGCCAACTAATTTAGGGCCTTGCAACAATCTCTAACATAGTAGCCTATCTCGCCACACCTATAGAAACCACAATCGAGAGAAATTTGCATCAAATACCCAATTAGAGTAACATGAGACCCAACACCTGAAGGTACAAAATGGCGAACATAAGAATTTTGGCCGAAACTCTGGTTGTTTCCTACACCATAAGTTCCACTCTTAATAGAAATTTTTTTTATATGAAATTCTACTTTTTAATTATCTTTTTTTTTTCTATTATATTTTATGAAGTATGCTAAGTGGATTGAGTATGGCCTCTTGGGGTCCTATACGTGATGTCACGTCTAGGGTATGCTTTGGGTCATGATAGAAAGTTTCATAAATATTTAAGACCAACCTAGTTCATTTTGTGGGATATTTACTACATACATGTCACGACCCAGGGGTATACCCTAGATGTAACACGGCGTGCTGGACCCCGAAGGGGTCTCATATAAGCCCATAGCATATCATAAACATGAGTAATAGAAATGCTGCAGAATTAAAACTTTTTACAATCATAGTATTTTCATAAAATAAAAATAGAAGTCTAGACATTGTCTCAGTAACCATCTAACACAATCAAGAATCAATAAGGGTCACAACCCTTTACAACATAGTCTCAAAAGAGAAAGTAATGAAGAAACTAGAAATGAACAAATCTGGTCCTCGAACCATGATGACTAACCGAAAGCGTGGAGAATAATAAATCTAGGCTTTTAGTCAAGAAGGAAGCACATCTCAACAACTGGGCCCTACACTTATAGGAAAATGTAGAAAATATGTGTTAGCACAAAATTGTACTAAGTATGGAAGCCATGCATAAAAATCGTTAAAAAATGCAAAAAGGTACAATTTAGTTGAAACCATGCTCTTTATCAACATTAAGAACCATTATTCACAATAATGTAAATACATAAGTCAAACCATCTCATAAGCAACCCTAAGTTATACTTGTGCAATGCATAGAAAAGATCAAATAATCCTATCTAATACTAAGTACCCCTTTTAGGTCACCATACACTACTAAAAAAATTTCAAAAAATGACGGCCAAAAGCAACGGACTGCGTCGCATTTTTGATCAAAATCGACGGAAAAGCGACGCAGTCACTTCCGTCGCTTTTTAGCCCAAAACTTTTCAAAAAGCGATGGACAGTGTCGCTAAAAAGCGATGAACTGCATCTTTTCTCAAAAGCAAAGGACCACATCGCCAAATAGCGACGGTCAACGTCGTTTTTAGGCTATATTTTTTTTAAAAAAAAAAGCGACGGACTCCATCGCTTTATTTTAGTTTTCATTTTTTTTATTTCTAAAATGCGATGCAGTTCGTCGCTTTTCTGGAAATTTTATTTTTGAAGAGCCAAAAAAATCGACGAAAAAAACCACGCAGTCCATTATTTTTTTGGGATTTTAAAAAAAAATAAAACCAAGAAAAGCAACGGACATAACCACGCTTCCCGTCGCTTTTCTGGAATTTTTAAAAAAATAAAACCCAAAAAAGCGACGGATAAAACCACGTTGTCCGTTGCTTTTCTACGATTTTTAAAAAAATAAAACACAGAAAAGCGACGGACTAAACCACGCTGTTCGTCGCTTTTTCTGCAATATTTTTGACAGCAAAAGCTGCCAGTTTCTGCTGCCCACCTGCAAATATAATTCAATTCAATTCTACACTATTCAGTCCAATCAAACACACACAATTATAAATAATCTACACAAAACATAAAATAACATTCAAAAGTATCTAAATCATAAATTAAAGAATTATAAAGTCTTTCAAAATTGGTTTCAAAAAGTTCATAAATGTCCAGAGATCTAAACTAGGGAGTGAGATCTACATAACATCCTCATTACTCTCATTGCTGGTGTCATCGGGAGCCAAAATAGTAGGTTGACGAGAGAGGTTCATCACTTGTTCTTTGATTTGCTGAACGGTCTCACTTATGCTTTGTTGTTTAGCTACTCTTCTCTACTCTAAACTCTGCTAGTGCCATTGTAAGTTTAGCTATCTGATTCGACATAGCAGCAATTTCAACACCGTCAAGTGCCTCTGTTTGACGTGACGATCCAATACCTTCTAAGCCTGACTGGAGTCATATAACATCATTTCGATGCCTAGACCATAGCATCTACCCTTGTGTGTCCCCACTACCAGTTTTTCTTTCCAAATCTGGGTAGACAGTTCAGGTGTCAATTGGACCGAACTATCTAGATTCTCAGTGACATACTAATGAAAGTCATTCTACGTAATAAATATAAAAATTGACATCAATATTTATGCATATCATATATTCACTATTAATACATATTATTCATATTAAATAACTTACAAAAGTTTGTTCGACCCTTTCCTCCACGCACACATCTGGATCTGACTCATTTTCTTTCTTCCTGACATGAGTCTTCTTGAAAACCTCTGGTTCAATAGGAGTGCGTCCCAATTCTTTTTCCTATAAATAAAAACTATAATTTATAACGATATATATGAATCAACTAATTATTTATTTAAAAGTTTAAATAAGAACTTACCATCTCTCATACAATTGTTCCAACCGTCTTTGCACCTCCGGTGTGCAATGAGCCACCTTTAAGAATGCCTCTAGCCTTTTTGGCTTGATTTGATATTGCCTTAAACTGGTTTGTGTTCCAATACAGACCCAATTCATCAAAAACATTAGGCAACATCCAACCGGGACGTACACCACTATCCCAAACTTTCTTTAGCCAGCTAGACAGTCTGGTGGATGTCTTCCTCTCAAATGTGGTCCCAATGACCAAATTGTACCTCGACTCCCAAGTACACATAGTCTAAAAAAAATTGAATGACGTTAATTAGATCAATAATATAAAAAAGTAAAGTATACTAAACTTAACTAAAAAATATATACCTTAAAGTTATTAAATATCGCCTGGCGTATACTATTTGGAATCTCCCTCCAAGAGTGACAAGCCTGTGTATAGAGTCTTCTAACACAGTCTTTTAAAGCTGAGGCAACATCCTTTGCAGGATACAACCTGCAAAACACATTATAAATATGTTAGTTCATGAATAATATATTAAAGTATAAGAAATAAATAAAATAAACTAACAAATAAATAACAAAACAAACTTACGATGATCCATCCGGCTCGATCATGACTCTACCAAATCTGTCCTTTTTTCCAAGAGCTAGAGCAGACATTATATCATATGGTGTAGCACTAGGTGTAGCTGTAGACGAGGGTGATACGTCAGGATGCACAAAACGCTGAGTCAATGGAGGCGTACCGGCCATAGCATCTGACTACTCTCTACTAGAATCTCCAAGCCTCATGGCAGATAACTAAGGAGATGTACCTGTGGGAGATGAAGTACCTGCCGATAAGGGTTATGCTCGACAAATAGCTTGTAAAGGTAGGTCCTCGTAGTGTCGAGAAGGAAATGGCTGTGAAGTAGATGAAGCACTGATTGGTCAACGATAATTAGGATAATATTGCCGATGATCCGCCGTACCAAATGGAACAGCAAATAAATAAGTATCATGGCTGATGCCCTCTGGCGCACAAGAAATAGATTCTGCAATATCCTCAGGATCTATCGGTCTCCTAGACTTCTTCTTCTTAGCCTGTTTAGTTTGGCTAACTCTAAAATTCTCGTGAAGTCTATCACCGTCATCGCTTGATGACATCTGTATGCAACTTTACATGTATAATATATATAAAAATCATAAATTAAATAAAATTAGCAAAATACACTTACATATATACTAGCTAGCTTTCATTCTACACTATTCCTCCTCGCTTGTTTCAATTCCATCATTCTTCCATTCTTCCTCCTCAGTTGTTTCATTTTCATTATCGTCCCATTCTTCATCTTCAAATGATTTATTTTCCTCATTCTCAGATATTTCTTCCTCAACATTCAGTATCTCTTCATCAGATACTTCTTCTAATATGTGTTGAGGATGTTGTAGTATGGTTTCCAATTCAACATCAACTTCTTGTTGAACAATTGCAACATCATTTTGAAACGCCACATCTAAGACATTGTCAATTTCAATTCTTCCCACAGGCTTACTTTTTATAACAACCCACCAATCAAATTTGTCTCTACGCAATGGATATGAAACGTAATATACTTGTTTAGCATTTTGTGCAATAATAAAAGGATCGTAACTTCTGTATTTCCTGTTGTGCTTAACTTCAATTATATTATGTTGATGGTCCACCTTTGTGCCTCTATGTGATGGGTCAAACCACTCACACCAAGACAATACAACCTTCTTATTAGGCCAACCTGAATACCTCACTTCAATAATCTCTTGAATGACACCATAATATTCAATAGTTTGACCAATACCATCAACATCACCTTGTATGTAGACACCGCTATTATTTGTTTTCTTGTTCTTAGAAACTTCTTCAGTTTGAAACTTAAAACCATTGACACAATACTTATTCATTGTCAGTACTTGAGATTCAGGTCCAAGTGCTACTTCTTTCACTAATTGTAAATGTTGGACACTTGAGATTCATCGTAAACCTACGTGATTGTTATTTCAAGTAATATAATTTAGTATAACATGAATATATTATTAAATACTTAGTGAATACACACTTACATAGTTCCTCAGCCATTTGGAAAATTCTGTATAGATGGCTTCATTACCCCATATGTTTACCAACAAGCTGATCATTTGACCTTCAAGTATTTCGTTAGTTAATGATCACGTAATAGTATGTAATTTAATAACATATTTTTAACACTTACTTGACATATGATTGAATCTCTGGACAATTAAGCAAAATATGTGTAATAGCTGATTGCATTTCCATATTAGTGAAGTCTCGCTTTGCACTCTTTGTAGATCCTCGACCCTTTTCTTTAAAAAGTGATATTGGTGGAAATAAAGGATCAATATTTCCTTCATCATTGCGATTGGGCCTGTTTCTCCTACATGACACATCATGACCAAAGTAATAAGAATAAAAATCACTAGTTTCTCTCCTAATATGACCTTGAACAAATGATTCTTCGATCCTTCCCCTTTGTTTAATCGTTTGCTTCGAACTACCAATTTTTCTACATGTATATATGTATATATATGTTAATATATAAATGACTTGGCGAATATATATAACTTAGTGAATATTTCAAATGGATACCTCTCAAATTGATACATCAATCCTGTTTGAACTGGACCTCAGAGGCGGGCCTCTTGTACAAGGTGAATTGGAAGATGCTCCATCACATCAAAGAAACCACATGGAATATCTTCTCCAACTTAGCATTAGTAACAAGAATATTTTCCTCCATCCTGTTTAAACTAGTCTCCAACAACTTTCCAGAACACAAATCTTTAAAAAAAAGACTTATCTATGTGATTGGTTTCCATATCCTTTCGGGTAGATGGCTAAAAGCGCTAGGAATTAAAGTTTTCATGAACATATGACAATCAAGACTTTTCGTACCTATCAATTTACCTTCATTCATATCTGCCCGCTTTCCTAAATTCGAAGCATAGCCCTCCGGCATACTCAAATTCTTAACCCACTCAATAATTTCACGTTTCTCATCCAATATGAACGAAAAGCTGGCTTTGGGCTTAACTATTTTACCATTCTGTAATTCCTGTAGCCATAACTCTTTTCTCTTACAATATTCCTTTATGTCTATTCTAGCTTTTGGATTGTGTTTTGTCTTACCCTTAACATCCATCACTGTGTTAAACAAATTGTCAAAGTAATTTTTTTTAATGTGCATCACATCTAGATTATGTCGTAGCAGATTGTCCTTCCAATACGGCAACTCCGAAAGTATGCTTTGTTTGATCCAATTATGTTCAATACCATATCCAGGAAGTCTAGAAGGTGAAGGTTCTGTAACTTTAGGTAATTGAGAAACTCTCTCCCAAATTTGATGCCCTATGAGTAATGGAGGTAGGGGGTCACTTTCAACCTTATTTTTCCTAAATGCATTTTTCATCTTTCTAAACTTATGGTCTATTGACAAGAACTGGCGATGACAATCAAACCATGTATTTTTTCTGTCATGCTTTAAAGTGAATGCCTTACTATTTTCCATGCAATATGGACATGCTAGCTTTCTAGCTGTCATCCAACTAGACAACATCCCGTATGTAGGAAAATCATATATAGTCCACAATAAAGAAGCATGCATAATGAAATTCTGCTTAGTTGATATCTCATAAGTCAAAAAGCCTTCAAACCACAATTGTTTGAGCTCATTTATCAATGGTTATAGATAGACATCAATCAAACTTTTTGGATTACGATGACCTGGAATAAACAACTTAGAAAGATTTACGGACTGGTCATGCACATTTCAGGAGGAAGATTATACGGAGTAAGAAATACCGGCTAGCATGAATAAGGCGAAGCATTATTAGAGAATTGTGTGAAGCCATCTGAACACAACCCCAATCTAACATTTCTTGGTTCACTAGCAAAATCAGGATATACATTATCAAAATGCTTCCATGCTTCACCATCAGATGGATGAGACAAGAGACCCGACGGCCTTCTATATTCACGATGCCACCTCATATGTGGGGCAGACCTCATCGATGCATACAACCTCTTTAACCTAGGAATGAGAGGTAGATAATGCATCGCCTGAACTAGGACCATCTTTCCAGCCGGAGTCCTCTTATAACGAGCATGTCCACAAAACTTACAATTTTCTAATTCATCATCAGTTTTGTAAAACAACATGCAGCCATTAACACACCAATGAATTTTATCATACGTCAATCCTAACTTGGACACCAAACGCTTTGGCTGATAGAAGTTCTTTGATATATTAAACTCTGAATTAACTAGTTCACTCAAAAGATCAACCATTGAGTCCATAGCAGCATTAGGACCATTCCAATCTAATTTAATAATCATTAATCTAATTGCAACTGACAAGGAAGAATGCAGACTCCCTTCACATAGTGGACGACTAGACTCTTCTAATTGATCATAAAACTTCTTGTTTCTTCATTAGGAGCTTCATCAACATATTGTTCCGGTTCCATCCCTCATTGAACCCTGAAAACATCATTGATCATTTCATGAACCCTATCATGTTTAACCCTATCGTGTTCAACCCTAACCTGCTCAACCCTAATTTGGCCATGTGGTGCAACCATATTATATACATCCATAGGCATCAAATTATAAAGAATACCATCCAATCCATCACTTTCTCTATGATCAATGCATACAAAATATCTAGGCTTAAATCCAATATGGTACAAATGAACCATAATTGTATCTGGTTTAAAAAATTTTAAGCACTTACGTAGACTACAAGGACACCTAACCAATCAATTATTCTTGAAAATGTCAATGGTCATTGTATTTTCAATAAAGTTTCTAACACCGTCAATAAACTCGGGTTTCAAACCAGCACCAGTTTCATAATGCATATTATACATCCACAAATGATGATCCATCTACAAAAATATAGATATTCAATTATATTATAAATAATTATTTATTTTACCTTATTTAAGAAACTTAACAACTTGAACTAGTTTAGAATTGACTTAATTCCAATGACTAAATCCACCAACTAAATCACATTAATTTTAACTTATTTAAACAACTTAACAACTTTAACTAGTTTAGTTTTGACTTAATTCCAATGACTAAATCCACCAACTAAATCACATTATTTATTTTAACTTATTTAAACAACTTAACAACTTTAACTAGTTTAGTTTTGACTTAATACAACAACTAAATCCACCAACTAAACCACATTATTTATTTTAACTTATTTAAACAACATAACAATTTAACTAGCTTAGTTTTGACTTAAAACAACAACTAAATCCACCAACTAAACCACATTATTTATTTTAACTTATTGAAAAAACTTAACAACTTTAACTAGTTTAGATTTGAATTAATACAACAACTAAATCCATCAACTAAACCACATAATTTATTTTAACTTATTTAAACAACATAACAACTTTAACTAGTTTAGTGTTGACTTAATTCCAACGACTAAATCCACCAACTAAATCACATTATTTATTTTAACTTATTTAAACAGCATAACAACTTTAACTAGTTTAGTTTTGACTTATAAATACAACAACTAAATCCACCAACTAAACCACATTATTTATTTTAACTTATTTAAACAACATAACAACTTTAACTAGTTTAGTTTTGACTTAATTCCAACACTAAATTCATCTACAAAACCACATTATTTAGTTTAACTTATTTAAATAACTTAAAAACTTTTTAACTTGAACTAGTTTAGTGTTGGTACTTATGCTTAACAAATATATTATTCCTAAATTTAAAGATAATTGTCAACACTACATGGACACAAATCGATCTTGCAAGAAAATCAATTTTGTCATCAATAGGATCAACTAGTGTTGGTACTTATGCTTAACCAATACATTATTTCTAAATTAAAGCTAAGTGTCAACACTAGATGGACACAACTCGATCTTGCAAGAAAATCAATTTTGTCGTCAATAGGATCAACTAGTGTTGGTACTTATGCTTAACAAACACATTATTCCTAAATTAAAGCTAAGTGTCAACACTAGATGGACACAACTCGATCTTGCAAGAAAATCAATTTTGTCATCAATAGGATCAACTAGTGTTGGTACTTATGCTTAACAAATATATTATTTGTAAAATTAAAGCTAAGTATTAATACTAGATGGACAAAAACACATTATTGAATATAATTGTACTTGAACTTAAGAAATTTAGAAGCACCAACCTTATCTCCAACTTCGATGAAAGAAGCAATATAGTTTTGTATCAACTTTTTTAGATTTTGAGCTTCCTCAGTTGCCTAGCACAAAACGTTCTTAAATTAGTTAAATATAAACTTCAAATCCAAGAATATTAGTTATATATATATATATACACACACACATACACACATACATATATATATGTATATTCAAGTTTTATTAAGTTCAAGTTTCAATTCAAGTTCATATCTAATTTCTAAACTTAATTAGTTATATATTCAAGCTAATTAGTTCCAAGTTCAAGTTCTAATTTCAAGTTCATATTCCTAATTAAATTCAATTTATAGTAAATTCAAGTTATAATTGATTATGAGTTCTAATTAAGTTGTTATTCAAATCCCTAAAATTTCAAATTCAAACTAGCTAGTTAGTGTCCCAAATTCAAACTATTAATTAGCCTAAAATACCAAATATAATTCAAACTATTAATCCTAAATTCCAAATTCAAATTAGTCTTAAAATAACAAATTGGAAGTAGTCCTAGAATTCAAAAACCAAACTACAATGCTAAAATCCCAAATTCAAACTACTAGTAGACCTAAAATCTCAATAATAATTCAAACTAGTCCTAAATTCAAAATTCAAACTAGTCTTAAAATCGCAAATTCAAACTAGTCCTAAAATCCCAAAATCTAACTAGTGCTAAAATCCTAAATTCAAACTAACTAGCTAAACCAAATCCCAAATTCAAACTATTAGTCCTAAAATCTCAATAATAATTCAAACTAACTCAACTAATACCCAAATTCAAACAACTCCTTAAATACCCTAATTCAATCTAATTTTACAATTCCAAAATCAAACTAATTAACTGAAGAAATACCAAATTTCAAACAAATCCTAAGATACCCTAATTCAAACTAACCCTAGCATTAAAAGTTTCAATTCACAATCAACAAACACAAACTAACAATCAAATAATCCCTAATTCAAACTAACAATCAAAAACCCTAAATCATCCACTTACTAATTAACTAACATTCAATAAAAAACTAATTCAATGCACTAATTAACAAATTCAACACTCAAATTAAAAGAAATTAAAAATAATATTATGAAACCCTAACCTTGAATTAAAGGAGAAGGGCAGTGGGTCGGGATGGAGGCAGTGCCGGTCAATCAAGTTAATTTTATAAATTTAAATTATATACCTTCTAATTATATAAATTTAATTTTATTGATCAACAAAAGTTTATCAATATCAAATTAATATATAAATCTCCTTGAATTGATTACATGTATTTCTTTAATTGATAATTTATTTCATATCTAAACTACTAGTATATAAGACTTGATTTGTTAAACCATTCAATGAGTATATTATTAATCAACGTATTTCATATTCCGATGAAGTATCCTTACATGTCATCATCATTAGGAGGTGATCACTACACTTGACATCCGTTCAAGATCGAACGTATATAATAATAATGCCTCACATTTCATACTCGAATGGATTATATGTTAGCTCTTCACCTCTACATCATGAGATGAGATATTAAGTTCATGATTAGATGAAGGACTGAGAAAATTTGTACATTACTCTAGAAATATAAGTATATATAATTTTCTCCTAATTCATATCAACGTAGTTTCATATTCTATATATGGATTATAGATATTTTTTTATTTATTCCACAAATTCTAACTTTTTATTAATAAAAGTATACAAAATTGTTCCACTTTTTGAACAATTAATTGTAGGTGTAAATGAAATTTTAGTATTATGCACAATAGCAAAATTATGATTAATTGGAATATTTTAAACAAACTGACCTGCGAATGTTGTTTTTATTAAAAGTAATTAGATTTAATAAAAAATACCGACCTCATGTGGTCGGTATCACATTAAATTTTTAAGATAAATAAAAGCAATCATGTTAATTAAATAATATTGACATCGGGAGGTCGGTATTCTATATTAAATTATTTTTTAACTTATATAAAACCGTCATTTAGATAACGATTTATTTAAAGTTGACTGAAAATAATAATTTACTACACACTATTTAATTTTACCGACATCCAAAAGTCGGTATTATAATTTTTTTGTTTTTTATTTTACACAAAACCATCCACAAGAAGACAATTTAAATAAAAATAAATCAAAATATTTCTCAAAGCAACGAACAGAGTGTCTATGTCCGTCGCTTTTTTTGAAAAAGGTTTAACCAACATTTTGACCAAAAAGCGACGGACAAAGAGACACTGTCCGTCGCTTTTTTAAAATATTTGACTAGATATTTTGACCAAGAAGAGACGGACATAAAGATGTTGTCCGTTGCTAATTTAAAAAATAATTAAATAATTAAATTTAATAAAATGTGACGGATGGCGTGACTTTTTTTAAATTAATAAATAATTATTTTTAATAAAAAGCGAAGGAGTGCATCTCTATCGATATAAAATAATTAATAATTTACTATATATATTCTTGGTGCAAAATTCAGCAAAAAAAGTAATGGACTCGGCGATGCAGTCTGTCGCTTTTAAAAAACAATAAAAAAATATATTTTAATTCAAAAGGGATGGACTCGGTGATGCAGTCTGTCACTGTTTAAAAAAATATATTTTAATTAAAAAGCGACGGACGACATCGCTTAGTCCGTCACTTTTGGGAGCAACGTCGTTCGTCGCTTTTACTTTCGTCGTTTTTTAGCAATTTTTTAGTAGTGATAAGCATGCATATCATACCTTGAACTCAACCATATTCAATACTCATAGACAAGGAAACATTCATGTTCATAGTTTGTAGCAAGTAAGTTCACTCTTAACAACAATCCATATAATACATGCATAATTCATATATCTTCATAGCATAAGGAAACCACACCATAACCAATTTCATAGTTCAGTTGTGCAATGAACAAGTGAAGTCCCATATCCCCACTCACACTAAGTGGAGCTCATTGAAAAATCAGAAGCATAGTTCATGTTTTATGTTCATGTCATAGTTCATATTCTTTTCATGTAGGGAAATATAGCCTTAACCGACATAGACCATGTGAGCTACATAGAATCTGGTATCATGCCCACACATCGAAAAGAGGTGTCCTACTTGCCTAAGGTAGAACTCATGTATTAGCTTCTAGGTTGATCCACTAGCTAAAGACCTATTTGGGCACATAGTTTTGGGATAAGGAGATTGCTACTAGAAATCTAGACTAACTGAGGTAAAAGGTTTCCATTTCATGAGATAACTATGTTGGGAACTCGAACTAAATGGCCTGGAGGAACCCATTGGGAAGCAAGACTAACTGGCGTAAAAGCTTCCATCTTATATTCATATCAACTCGGTGCTAAGCATAATTCCCTTTAATATTAATGTTAAGTCTTTACTTGAGTTCATGTTTATGAAAGAATGTCCTAGCACTCAAACCAAGATGGTATTATAATAGCTCATAGATTTATTAGGGGAGAATTATCTTTCAACCTTAGAATCATTAATATGTGCGTAAACCTTTCACATCATTTTCATAGTGTATTCATGAGAATAGAATTTCAATGAACACAACCACTTTATCATAATCATGGATATTTCATGCATATTCATGTGTAAGGGTATGGGGAGAATCATCTTTCAACAATACCACAATTACACGATAGACATAGGATCTTCACTCTCTAAGGGAATCATAAGCTCATACAAAATTCTTATCAATATGTACAAACCCTCATAAATTGCCCTTCAACGACCATGAATCACAATGAACCCAAACAGCTAGATTTACTACATTAGATAAGGAGAATATCATGATTCAATAAGCTTAATCAATATAGACACAATCAATTAATGTGCTTCCATAATCAATCAACCCACATCATGAAATCACAATTTAGTAATATGGGGGATTCATGGGTTCTTGAATGGGGGGTGGGGGATATTATCATAAATCAACAGTAAACCATCAATTCAATCATAATCCATAATAAATCAACCATTGAAAACGTTTTGAAAGAGAGCCCATGACTTAGATTGAAACCCAAGCTTTTGGGGAAATTGAAAGCTTTGAAATCAAGTTTTGAAGGGACTCTATGCCTGAAAGCAACCTATATATGAAAAACCACCATACCTTATGAAGATTTCCTCATGAAATTGAAGAGAAAAGGCTGCTCCTTGAACCCTACACTTGATCTTCTTTTTCTTCTTCAATGTAGGTTTTAGTGAGAGAAATATTTGGGTGGGAATGAGTTTATTTTGGTGTCTTGAAAGAATGAATTATTTGACTTAGTTTAGAGGTCTATTAAGATTATATAGGTAGTTTAATTAATATAGATGACCCTACTTAATTAATTAATTAACCTTATGCCCCTCCCTTTACCCCCAACTTAAAACTAAATGACCAAAACTGTCTTCATCCACGAGACATCACCCACGGACCGTGGGTGGTTCCACGGACCGTACTGGTCAAACTTGGGTGATGGACTGGGACTAGGAAAATGGAGGAAGTCTAGACTTGACCCACGTCCCCCACCTATGGGGCGTGGGTCCATCCACGGTTCGTGGATGCCCTTCATGGGTGGCTACCTATAGACAACTTTTTGGGCTGTCTCAAGACCCTCCACAAGGACCCTTGGTTGGTCCTTTGGAGGTCATGCCTTGACGTCTACACCTAAAATGACTTTTATTAAATACTATAGGTTATTTTACGACTCTAACCTTTTCGTTAAACCCCATTAGGCTACTAGTTTACACATTAGGATCTAGCTAAGTTTTACTAATTTTTCGGAATGTTACATTATCTCCCCTTGGTGACATTCGTCCTCGAATGATAATGTAGACAACTTACCAGATTAAAGACTCAAGACTAGCATCCCATCATGCATGAAACATTAAAACAATGCACAATTCAAAGAAGGAAACATCAACTCTATGTCAACACATAATCGATGCAATACAAGGGAATAAGAACTACATCCAACAACCCAATATGCATGAAATTCAATAATTCTTATGCTCATATGAGGAACTACCTTCTCCAACTAAAGAAAGCTCAACACCATCATTATGCAGCCAATATGCCATTTCATCAAAAACACAACAAAGCATATTCATCAAATCACGTCATGAAGTCAAATATGACATCATCATACTAAAATGTACAATAAACATGAGGAACATATAAATCATGAAAACTCATTTTATACTAACCATGAATTCTCACAAGAGCGTGCATATCATAAGAAAATCATGAAGAACACAAAACACACATGACCCCCAAAACACCAAACTCTAGAGAACTACTTACCTCAAGATTGAATAGGAGTAGAAGGATAATGATGAGGATAGTGGGACTTCATATTTGCCTCGGCCTCCCATGTAGCACCCTCAACTAAATGATTCCACCATAACACTTTTACGGAAGCTATTTCCTTATTTCTCAACCTTTTGACTTGCCGGTCCAAGATCTCTACTGGAACCTCTTCATAGGAAAGGCTCTCATCAACTCCCAAACCTTTTAAAGGAATTATGGACACCGGATCACCAATACACTTCTTAACCATAGAAACATGAAATGTCGAATGAACCGGAGCCAAGTCATTTGGCAAGTCTAACTCATAGACAACTTTCCAAACATATTTCAAGATTTATGGGCCTACATATGGGGGACTAAGTTTCCCTTTCTTGCCAAACCTCATCACACCTTTCAAAGGTGAGATTTTCAAATTGACTCAATCATCAACTTCAAATTCTAGATTTCTTCTTCTAACATTGGCATAAGACTTTTACTGACTTTGGGCCATCTTAAACCTCTCCCTAATGAATTGGACTTTCTCAATGGGCTCATACACAAGTTCGGGACCAATTAGAGCAATTTTACTTACTTCAAACTAACCAACCGGAGACCTACATCTCCTACTATACAATGCTTCAAAAGGAGCCATGATAATACTTGAGTGATAACTATTGTTGTAGGCAAACTCTATTAATGGTAAATGGTCATCCCAATTACCCTTGAAGTCAATAACACATGCCCTCAATATATCCTATAAGGTTTTGATGGTATGTTCCGCTTGACCATCAGTTTGAGGATGAAAAGTTGCGCTAAGCTTAACCTTAATACCAAGTCCTTTTTGGAAAGCCTTTTAAAATTGCGATGTGAATTAAGTACCCCTATCCGAAATAATAAATAAGGGAACCCCATGCAACTTCGCTATCTCTTTGAGGTACAATTTGGCATAATCTTCCGCTAAAAAGGAAACCTTGATGAGAATAAAGTGGGCTGATTTTGCCATTCTATCCACAATGACCCAAATAGAATCATGTTGCCTTCGAGTATCAGGAAAAAGCACAATACAATCCATATTCACATCCTCCCACTTCTAAGTGGGAATATCTATATCTTGAGACAAACCTCCCGGCCTTTGGTGCTCAACCTTAACTTTTTCACAATTTAGACACTTGGCTACAAAACCCGCTATATCCTTCTTCATATCATTCCACCAATAGACTTCCCATAGATCACGATACATCTTGGTGGCTCCCAGATGAATAGAATACCGCGAACCATGAGCTTCTTCTAGAATTTACTCTCTTAAGCCATGAATAACCGGAACATATAACCGACCTTGGTACCTAAGCACCCCATCTCCCCCTTGGGAGAAAGCCTCAACTAACTTGTTGAGTACCGATTCTTTCAACTCAACTAATACGGGATCAAGTTCTTGCTTGGACTTAACATCCACCATAAAGGATGATATGAAACCATTGTGAACCATGACACCACCCTTGGTGGAATCCACTAGTTGGACACCTAACTGGGCCAACCTATGCACATCACGAACTAACTCCTTCTCCCCATCCTCTATATGGGCCACACTAACCATAGACAATCAACTCAGGGAATGCACAACTATATAAGCCTTGCCGGGGCTGTAAGGGACACTCATGTCATAATCCTTCAAAAGTTCTAACCATTTTCTTTGTCAGAGATTCAAGTCCTTTTGACTAAACACTATTGAAGACTCTTGTGATCGATGAACACATCAACATGAACCCCATATAGATAATGCCTCTATATTTTCAAGCAAATACTACCGCCGCTAATTCGAGATCATGGGTTGGATAATTCTTTTCATGGACCTTAATTTGCCTTGAAGCATAGGCAATCACATTACCATGTTGCATAAGGACACATCCCAAACCCACACGAGAGGCATCACAATACATAACAAAGCCATCGGTACCCTCTGGTAATGTTAACACCGGAGCAAAAGTAAGTCTATCTTTCAACTCTTAGATGTTTTTCACACAAGCGTCTAACCACACAAACTTAGCTTTGTTTTGAGTCAAGGCCATCAACGGAGAAGCAATGGAGGAAATACCCTCAACAAACCTCCTAAAGTAATCAGTCAAATAGAAAAACTTCTAATATCAGTAGGAGTTAGAGGTCTTGGATAACCCTTGACCTCATCTGTCTTCTTAAGATCTACCTCAATACCCTTTCTCGACACAATATGACTAAGAAAGGCTACAGACCTTTGCCAAAACTAACATTTACTAAACTTTGAAAAGAATTGGTTGTTTTTAAGGACTGGCAATAGAATCCTCAAATGGCTCATATGCTCATTTTCACTCCTTGAATAGATCAAAATATTATCAATAAACACGACCACAAATATATCAAGGTAATGTCGGAACACTTTATTCATTAGGTCCATAAATGCCACCGGGGCATTTTTCAACCCAAACGACATAAGCACAAATTCATAGTGACCATACTGGGTCCTAATAACCGTCTTGGGAATGTCAACCCCTCTCACCCTTAGTTGATTGTAACCCGAACAAAGATCTAATTTGGAGAAATAGTTAGCCCCTTGATGTTGATCAAACAAGTTGTCTATCCTCGAAAGGGGATACTTATTCTTTATGATCACTTTGTTTAGTTGGCGATAGTTGATACACATACTAAGAGATCCATCCTTCTTTCTAACAAACAGTACTGAAGCACATCATGGAGAGATACTCGGTTCAATAAAACCCTTGTATAGCAAATACTTTAGTTACTCTTTCAACTTGGTTGAAGCCATTCTATAAGAAGGAATGGATATAGGTTACGTATCTAGAAAAAGATCAATGCCAAAGTCTATTTCCCGTTCAAGATGAATACCAGGCAATTCATCGAGAAAAGCTTCCGAAATCTCATTCACTAACGGAACTGATTCTAGAGATGGGGTTTTAGACTCAACATGCATAACCCTAACAATATGGTAAATACACCCTTTGAAGATCATTTTCGCTAGCTTTGAGACAAGAAACAATTTGACCTCTAGGGATAGAATTCCCCCCCTTCAATTCTAAAGTGACCTCATTTGGAAATTGAAACTGTACTACTCGAGTCCTACAATGAATAGAGGCATAACATGCATGCAACCAATCCATACCCAAAATCATATCAAAATCTAACATGTCTAACTCCATCAAATCCACCAAGGTAACATTATGGGACAAAGAAATAGGACAACTCCTATAGAGTTTTTTTTTCCACCACCGAGTCATCATCCAGGGTAGAAATTGAAAAAGGCTCTATTAACACTTCGGGGAGTATTTCAAATTTCATGACCACAAAAGGTGTAAAAAAGGACAAAGTGGCATAGGGATCTAACAATGCATATACATCAATGGAAAAGGCTTGTAACATACCAATCACTACATCCAGGAGCTCTCTTGGTCACCTCGAGATTGAAGACCATACAAGCTATTTTTCTTAGGAGCATCAAAATTTGAGAGAGAATTGCTTGCCCTCTCTTCCTTGAGCGTTTAGCATGGGAAAATCTCTTATCATATGACCGCTCTTCCCACAACTATAGCAACTATCCGTGACAACTAGGCACTTACTATGATGTTTCTTGCTACACTTGGAACAAGTAGGCATCACCATAGAATATCCACAACTACTGCGTCCTTGAGTCTTTGGGTTAGACACCCTATATTTGTTTACCCTTGGAGCACTAAAGGAGCCTTTGTTGGAAAACCTTCTCTTGTACATTGGTCATCCTTCACTCTTAAGCTTACCTTTGGAAGAATGCCCATCATCGGTCCTTGCCCTCTTCACCTCTCTATTCTTCTTCCTAAACCTTGACTCCTCAACTTGTGTAGCATACTCCATTATACGTGAGATATCAATAATATCATGGAGCATTGCCGCATGACATTCTTCTTCAATCGAGTCGTACATACCCATCACAAATCGACTCATCGTATCCCTCGGATTCAACACCAAAGAAGGAGCATACTTCGACAACTTGGTGAATTTTAATGAATATTCTTGAATACTCATTTCTTCTTGACGAAGGTTGATAAATTTCTCCACCTCTTGGGAAAAGAACCTATCGAGAAATGCTTTCTTGAACACCTCCCAATCTATGGGACGTACTTCTAATGGCCTATTCCTATTCCATTGAGTATTCCACACTTGGGCCACATCCTTCAATTAGTAAGCGAATAGCTCCACTTTCTCTATAGAAGTCACCCACATAACATCAATTATCTTATAGACCTATTTCAAAAGCTCTTGAGGGTCTTCACCCACTTTGGAACCAAAGAACATAGGAAGGTTCATTCTTGTGAAATATCTCAACCTTGAAGCCACGGTGTTCACATTAGGGATCACATGTGTTCTAGTATCCCTATTGACTTGGGTCGTCATGCATTGGGTCAATATTTGGAGAGCCGACCTTTTTTCCACATTTGTTATTGCCCCCTCATCATTAGGAGCTTGAGGAACTTGAGTACCTTGGGGAGGAACTCCCTCATTCACAATATCCTCTTCCATTCTTTTTACGTTCACCCATCTTGTATTCATATCCTATAAACACAACATAAGGGTTAGGAAAAGGATTTCATAGAGTTAAAACTTTAGGCACGACTAAAGAGTAATGGAAGAAGTGAAATTTCCTAAAAATCTTATAGCCTTTTATTCATAAATGTGGCTCACTTCAGACTTATGAATAATATTCTACTAGATGTGGTTTATGATACATCATCCTAGAATCATTCTAGATCTTGTGCTCTGATTACAAAGTTTGTCATGACCCAGGGGTACCCCCTAGATGTAACACGGTGTACATGACCCCGAAGGGTCTCATACAAGCCCTTAGAATATCATAAACATAATTAATAGAAATGATGCGTAATTAAAACTTTTTACAATTGAAGACTTTTCATAAAATCAAAATAAAAGTCTAGATATTGTCTCAGTAACCATCTAATACAATCGAGAATCGATAAGGATCACAACCTCTACAATGTAGTCTCAAAAGAGAAAGTAATGAATAATATAGAAATGAACAACTCTTGTCTTCAAAATAGGAGATCTTACCGAAAGCATGGAGAATAGTCAATCTAAGCTTTTAGTCTTAAAGGAAGCACACCTCAACAACCGGACCCTACACATATAGAAAAATGTAGAAAATATGGGTTAGCAAAAAATTGTATTAAGTATGGGAGCCATGCATAAAAATCCATAAAACACGCAACAAGGGACAATTTAGTTGAAACCATGGTCTTTATCAACTTTAAGAATCATTATGCACAATAATGTAAATACATAAGTCATATCATCTCATAAGCAACCCTAAGCTATACTTGTGCAATGCATAGACAAGATCCCATAATCTTATCTAATACTAAGTACCACTTTTAGGTCACCATAATCATGCATATCATACCTTGAACTCAACCATAGTCAATACTCACAGAAAAGGAAACATTTATTTTCATAGCTTGTAGCAAGTAAATTCAGTCTCAGCAACAATCCATAATATACATGCATAATTCATTTATCTTCATAGCATAAGGAAACTACACCATAACCCCTTTCAAAGCCCACTTTTGCAATGTACAAGTGAAGTCCCATACCCCTACTCACACTAAGTATAGCTTATTAAGAAGTCATAAGTATAGTTCATGTTTATGTTTAGGTCATAGTTCATATTCTTTTCATGTAGGGAAATATAGCCTTAACCGACATAGACCGTGTGAGCTACATGGAATCCGCTATCATGCCCCCGCATCGAAAAGTGGTGTCCTACTTGCCTAAGGTAGAACTCAGGTATTAGCTTCTAGGTGGATCCATTGGCTAAAAACCTATGTGTGCACATAGTTACGAGATAAAGAGATTGCTACTAGAAACCCGAACTAACTGAGGTAAAAGGTTTCCATATCATGAGCTAACTGTGTTGAGAACCCGGACTAATTGGTGTGAAAGAACCCATTGGGAAGCCAGACTAACAGGCGTAAAAGCTTCCATCTCAAATTCATATCCACTCGGTGCTAAGAATAATTACCTTTAATATTCATTTTTAGTCTTTACTTAAGTTTATGTTCATGAATGAATGCCCTAGCACTCAAACCAACATGGTATCATGATAGCTCATATATTTATTAGGTGAGAATGACTTTTCAACTTCCGAATCAATAATATCTAAGAAAACCTTTCACATCATGTTCATAGTGTGTTCATGAGAATAGCCTTTCAATCAACACAAAAGTGATCCTGGTGGGCTGGGCAGAGGTCGAGGCACCTGGGGCCTATGAAGAAGATGAAGGGGCAGATGTACTTGAAGGTCGGAGTAGGCAAAGATGCCTCTGTAGGTATAGAATCGGCGTCTACCTCTAGGGATGTATCCACAAGAGCTACTCTTCTCCTGTCAGCCTCCTCTCATGTGTACTCAGCCTCAATGTGCCCAATGTCAGTGGAGGAAGACAGGGTAAAATCAATATCTCTCGTATCATCTTGGGGTACTCAAGCACGCCTGCACAACTCAGTGATTAGGACTAGGAATGGTAGAGAGGTCTACCTTCACCATCTCTTGCTCAATGAGGAGTCCTAAATTGATGCTCCTCCGGGATATGATAGCTCCAAGGCAGGCTGCCTTAAGGGGACACAGAATGGACTTGTTATGGGATGACATTATAGTACTTCTAATGAAGCCAAACCAAAACTGAGCGACAATGTTCAAATCCCTCTTCTCTAAGGGAATTCGTACCTCGATCCACCTCAGGTGGTGTCATAAATCAATGGATCCAACCAACCCTTCAGATCATCCAAGGACTGCGTAACCAGTAAACCCTCCTATGCCTCTGTAGCTCTAAGACTCCTACAAAGTACAATATTAATGTACTTGCTATTACATCTGACTATTTTACCTCTGACCATGACCGATTTAACCGGTCTAAATTCGTTGGCTTTCTTCTTGCTCTTCAGAACCAATTCACTATATGCTGAATAGAACTCCCAGACCAATGAAGGAATGTAGGGGCCTCGGGGCCTGGTGAATTGCTCAAAGTAGTGAAATTGGAGGGTGCCCCTCACATCAGAGTACTTGCCCCTAAGGCCCTCAGTAGATAACAGCTTCTCCTCAAGAATAGTTCATAATACATCACCTTTCACCCGGTTGAGAATATTGGGAAACGGGACAACTGGTGGCACAAGAGCAACAGGAGGTACCAAAGCTGGCATTGAATCTACTGGGTTATAAATTGATGGGACTCTAGTTGAATCAGCATGATATCTAGCCCCGATCTCAGCCTTCCGGGACTGCAAAGTATGGTCGTCCTCAGGCTCAGATAAAATGGCCGGGGAGTCAATAGTCGATCTATCAGATGTAGGCCTCTTGCCCTTGCCTTTGT
The DNA here is from genome assembly GCA_037074985.1 of Solanum bulbocastanum. Taxonomy (NCBI): domain Eukaryota; kingdom Viridiplantae; phylum Streptophyta; class Magnoliopsida; order Solanales; family Solanaceae; genus Solanum; species Solanum bulbocastanum. Next base: position 17,504,879 of record CM073603.1, read on the forward strand.
CTTCTATTGGGAGCTCTTGCCTTCCTTTCTTGAGAGGAATTGATCCCCCTTGATTTATCGTGATGCCCCGTGCTCTTTTTCTGGGTGGCATGTCGATGTTTGTCATTTCCATGTATGCAAAACATCGAGAAAAATTTAGAAACACTTTAAGCAAAAGCACAGAAAAATAGTTGCAGACAAACTCACCAAACAGGTCGCCGGGTCTATTTGATGAGCTAGATCGGGCTTGCCGAAAGAATTGGCTCAAAAACCTTAGAAATATTTGGTAAGTCGGCAGTGAGAAGGCCTTTCGGCGAATTGCCGACATCATTTGGTGGGCAAGGATTAGCTCGCCGAAGGTTACAATGCATTTAAGGTTTAGGGGTGCAGACAAAGGGTCATCAAGAAGGACTTTCGGTGAGTTGCCGAGTGCTTTCGGCGAACTCAGGCTTCTCGCTGAATGCTACATAACCAAACTACTCATTTAACATGAAATAAAGGTGAGATGGGGAACTTCGGCGAATCATCGAGTGGTTCGGTAAGCTCGACCCAGCTCGCCAAATAACTCTACGTGCGTACTTTCAACCCAACTTCTAAAATTGAACCCTGCAACCCCCGAAAACAAAATCAAAGCATGCACCCATCAAATTAAAGGAGGACCCAATACACCTATTACCCCGGATACTCAGACTTCTCTCGATTTTGCCAAATTTGGCCATTTGATGACTATTGCCCTTAAGAATGACATCAACCATTCCATCATTGGGCAAAATACATCATTTGGCACAAATACGGGCTACTTAGACTTCACCCGACTAGACTCAACAACATGCAAGCACAACCCCCCAAATTCAAACTAATTTTAAGGCACAAAATTACGAGAATTCAACATTACAAACATACAACCAAGATAATCAAATTAATTCATGCACTTACGAAAACAATTAAGATCAGAGAGGCCCAACACACATTTCTAAGATAAGATCATTGTAAATGAGTACAAAATCACTAAAAATAAACTCGGGGTTCAGAAAACCAACCTTAGATGCCGAATGATGAAGATTTAAATGCTAAGAGGCAAAGTAGTCCACTACAAACACACAATCAACGACACAAATATGATAAAAATGCAAGAAATATAGGAAATACTACCTGGGTGTGAGTTTGGGAAGATTAAAAGTGATGGACGGTAAAAGAGTTTGAAAGTTTTAACCTTTGGCCTTTAAAAACCATTCAGTTCTCTTCAATTCAGCGACATTCAACATGCTCGCCGACCCACTCGTCTAAACACCGAGTGGGCACTTACCTCGCTAAGTTTTATAGGACCTCTAGTTAATGTGGGGGTCCAAACGAAAGACTAGATTGCGATCGCCAACCTGGTCGGCGACTCGGCAAGCTGCTCCTGGGCTTACTGAGTTTTACAGACTCTACTTTGAAAATGTTTAGAGTCCAACGGCGTTCTAGGTCAGGCTCGCCGACTTCTTTGGCAATTCACCGACTGGGTTTTTAGTTTGCCAATTTCTCTTTCTAAGACTTTCGACACTTCAACCTGCACAACTAATAAACTATTATTTCTAAAACACAAATAATGCGATAAACACTTGGGTAGCCTCCTAATAAGCTCCTTAGATAACGTCGTGGAACGACGGAAGTCCCATTTATGTTCCATTAGTGGCTTTTGCCTCACTTTCATAAGGCAACCCCTCTTCAAGCTCTTGAAAGAGGTAAGACAGTACTTGGTCCATTCAGGACCCTAGTAGCTAAATGAGCATGGAATGAGAGGTCATCAACTTGTTCAGCATCAAGACATTATCTCTTATCTCATCCAACACTCTATCGTGTTCTTAGACTTTGTGTACAATGACTAAGAGGACCTCTTCAAGTTGCCCATCCTCTTGCGCTTCTACATCTTTCAATGCTCGTGAGGGGGGGGGGGGGGTGTACTTATCCTTCTTCTTTGACACTACCTCTAATTCCATGACTTTCTTGGCCAATACATCCAGCGAAGTCACTAGTGTGGCCAATTCTTGGTCTTTTTGTTTCTCCTTGTTGGTCTTGGCTATGTTATCAAGGAGTTGGGCTGCAGTCTCAAAGGAATGTTGTATCAATCAACCCGAAGAGAGTTGGTCAGCCATGATTCTATTTTTGGGGCCAAGACCCTGGTAAAAGCATTCCAGAAACATCTTATCTGGAATTCCATGAGTTGGGCATTGCTGCAAAAGGGACTTACACCTTTTCCACAACTCATAAATGGCTTCACTCTCTAATTGCTTGAAATTTAGGGTGTTATCCCTAAAAATCATCAATCTCAATGGAGGGTGATCCATTCGGTCACTATTGCTACCAAATATGCTCCAATTCTCTACTCAAAACAGCAATACACAAACCAAGACTAAATATTAAGTAAGTTCAACTATGACGAACAAGAACAAAATCCAACTTAACTAAACATTCTCAAGTAACACCACTCCCCGGCAGCAACACCATTTTGATTTCACGTATCAGGACTCTTCATCCAATACAAAGTTTCAATGATCGTTAGTCAGTAATATAATCCAACTAATTGAGTTGGGGTCGAATCTCACAGGGAGTGGTATGTATTTGAGAATCAATAGAAAAATATAAATATGTTCAAGTCAATCATCGGTAAAAACATTTACGAATAAAAGCATGGTTCAATTTAGGGTTACACAAGTGTCAAATAACAGGGGATTTTGGTTTCAATTATCAACTACAACAGCAAATAACATGAAAATAATAAGTATATGGACAGGTTCTTGGGATGTGATTGGATTATTGGCTTAGGTAGACAAATGGGTGATTGCAATTGATAGTTAATACCTGTAAATCATTGAATAAGCTAGATTTTAGTGGGGATAAACTTTCTCTCAAACAATTTACCTCGAATCAAATTTGTTTCTCTCGAACACCAATAAACAACAATTAAGAACAACCTTTGCTTTAGTCCATTCACTCTCTTGAGCTGAATGTATGGAAAAAGGTATAGGATTCACTCTCTCGAGCTACCCCATGACAACACAATACCCACAGACCATCAAATCAGTAATCTTGGTTTTAAAACCTCTCTTTCGAGCAAGCAACAAACACGAAGGTAGAGTTGAATTTGCAACTACAACCCTTTAGATTAAGCAATAATTACTAAATGAAATCACTTTTAAACAACATTTAGACTGTGAAATAACAATACCCATCAGCTAAATAAACAAATAATCACACCCCAAGAATTGAGGTTTTAACTAGTCATTATAAAAAGATAGAAATCATTACCAAATTATGTTTCCATCAACTAGGTAAGATAAATTTCGCCTTTACAAAGATCAAGAATGAAGAATCTCAAAGACCCATTTCCGATTTCTCAAAAACTGGAAATCTTCAAATATTCAAAGCTAAAGGAAAATGTTGTCTCCAAACTAAGTTCTCTACTCTAAAAACTGGTTCTAATATTATGATAGATAGATAAATAGATTGATTGATAGATTGATTCCTTCTAAACTAATAATTTAAAAATGTATTTATAGTCCCCAAAAATGTGTTACGAAGGATCATTCAGTGCAATAAGTCGGGATCGCTGATCGACTCGGCGATCTTCCCTTTGGTCAATTCCTTCACCTTTTTGCTTTGGCCTTCAACATCTTCAATTTTATAACTTTGGGAGATCTAGCACTGCATCACGGAACCTTTCTGCGACTCGCTGACTGTTCCTTTCTATTGTCGACTAGATTTTCTCCTTCATGGCTTCGAACGCAGGAACTTTAGGTGAGATCATGGACATTCGGCAACTCGCCCAATGGATTAGCCGATCATCAGTCCTTATTTTCTTCTTTCTTTCAGCTCCCTTGTTCCTTTTGCTCATTAGTGTCCATGCTTTGTTCCTCAATCCAAATACCTGAAAATCAAGGATTTAAATTAGTTATTGGCACAAAATATGCATTTGAGAACACTAAATATATTAAAATAAAACCCTAAATTAGTCCAAATCATGGACTCATCACTTTACAATATCAATATGAGTGACTCTATAAGAAATGAAACTAGGAAAATTTCTATAAACTCTTTTAGTAACAATAGAATCACTAAAAGGAGTAGAGATATGAAAGGGATTAGAAAGGATTTTGGGACTAGCATAAAAATCTCATGGAAACATAAGGCATAACAAAGGATAACATTGCACCGGGATCAAGCAAAGCATAAACATAAAGATGAAGGAATTTCAACATACCGGTCACAATATCCCGGGAACCCTTGTGATCATGACAAGCCTGGAGAGCATAAAATATATTTTCCTTTGGAGCACCTAAGCTGGGACTACTAAGCTGAGCTTCCCTACCAACCTTTCCCTCAATAGCGAGCAATGAATAATCTCTTATCGTATGACCACTTTTCCTACATTTAAAGAAACCATCCGTACTGGCCAAACATTCTCTCTTGAGTTTCTTACCACACCTTGCGCAAGTAGATACATAAAATCCACCACCATTACCCCCTTAATGTTTAGGATTAGACATCTATCCTTGTTGAACTTAGAGGTCAGACCATTGGAAGAACCGTGGCTGGAACACTTTTTCTGAAATTGGGGACACGCATGTCCACTCGACCTAGAATGAGAAAAGCCACCATCATAAATCCTTACTCTTTTTCACTCTCTTTCCCTTTCCTTGAGTGTTGTATCTTAAAATTTTTGGGTATGTATCATGAAATGAGAGATGTCCATCTTTTTAATCAATGTAGCAGTACGACACACTTTTAAAACTAGTCAAACATACCTGACACAAACTTACACATCTTTACCCAAGAGTCGCCAATCATAGTTAGAGTTTACTTAGACAATTGAGTGAACATCTAAGCATACTGCTTCAAACTTATATTTCCTTGATGGAGATTAATAAGGTCAAGCACCTTTACTTCTCTCATTTCAAGAGGAAAGAAACAATCAAGAAAAGCTCCTTTGAATTTTTCCCAATCAAGAGGACCCGTATCAATCGCCCTCTCTTGAAACAAAACTTGAGCAACGCCCTTAAGTTAATGACCAGCCAACTCCACTTTTTCCACCGTAGATGATCTCATAGTTCCTACTATCTTGTACACCTAATCAATGAACTCTTGAGGAACCTCGTCAGCCTTAGAACCATGGAATTCTGGAGGATTCATTCTAGTGAAATTACTTATCCTTGTCACTGTCGTAGCCATATTTGGGTTCACGGAAGTAATGGATGTTCTATTTTCTTAGGCTGTCATGGCTTGAGCCAAAACATGGAAAGTGATTCAAAATTTTTCATAAATCACTTGTTCAGCCAAATGGTCAACCCAAACTTGAGGAACCTCAGGCTCTACATTCTTACCCATATTCCTTCTCACATAATCTCTTCGAGATGAGATATCCTGAAAAGCATCAGACAAGATATATGATAAGGATCTTTATTGAGATAAACTCGATGACTTGATGTAAGGGTAATAAAAGAAGTTAGGTTTCCTAAACACTTTGTAGCCTCTTTTTCATAATTGTGGTGCACTTCACACCTATGAACAATATTTTACTAAATGCAGCTTGTCAGGCATCCAAAGACCTCTTTCTAAGACTTTATGCTCTAAATATCAAGTTTGTCTTGACGCAAAGTACACCGTAGATGTGATATGTCTTATAAGACCCCGAAAGGCCCGACAGAGCCACTTAATATACATATATACATATATACAACACAATATAATATTATGAATAGAGTTCATATCAAAGTAAAGCATTTGACATAAAGCAAAAATTCTAATATTGTCTTTACAAGTCAATCTAATGCATCGAGAGTATTTAGGACATAACCCATACACCACATACAAAATATGTAAACTATGACATATTAAATCAATAAAGGTTACATGGTCCACAGAACATGAGGAGTCACCAAGTCTTCAAATTTCAATTGATGAAGCAACTGGCCACGAGCGGGAGAAGAAAGAGTGGCAGAGCCTACATTAATCAAATAATGGAGGTACAAGTATGATTTGAACATGGAATGTACTAAGTATAAGGAAATACATGAAAACGTAAAACATGATCATAAGAGGATATATGGGGAAAACATGTCATACATGACCAAGCTAAAACATAATAGAAACATTTAAAGAAGAATTTAAAACATAAACATGGTCAATGCATCTTAAGAACAACTTAGTTCGTATTGTGGGATATTTAATACTAACTGACATAGACCACTTGAGCAAATGTGGAATCCAGTGTCTTGATCTCATACTTAAAAGAGTTGTCCTATCATGACCCAAGGTAAACCCTAGGCTAACACGGTGTACAAGACCCCAAAAGGCCCCATACAAGCCACTTAGTTTTCATCATACAAGTTAATAGAAATATAAAATATTTAAAGACAGTTTCCACATAAAAGATTTATAAAGAGAAGGGGAAGTCTAAACATAGTCTCAAAGCCATCTAGTAAATAAGAGCTGATTGCAACGTAGCCCGTACATCAAGTCCAAAAAAATTGAAATAATATGACATAATGAAATAAATGCTCGGTCCTTGAATGTATGAGGACTCACCAATCTTTAAGTCTCTACTAACAATCCCTAGGTAGGAAAGTTTGAACCAAGAGCCTCGAACCCTACATTTTTTTATAAAAAAAAAAAAAAAAGGTAAGAGTATGTGTTAGTAAAATCCACCAAGTATGAAAGCCATGCATAAGCATTCCAAAACATGTTATAAAAGACATTTTCATAAACATGCAATGACCAAGTTAAAACATGAGGTAATAGAGTTAAACAACATAAGTCATAGAAACATGGTCAATGTAGGCTACCACCTTTCAATTTTCTGTGAGATACTTCTAAAAGTAACTTTAGTTAATTATTGTGGGAGATTGAACATTAACCAACTGATAAGACCATATGAGCTATCAACATGAAATTCGGTGTATGACTCACACATAAAAGAAGTTTCCTACTTGCCAAGGTAGGACCATTAAAATCTAGCTTATGTGGATCTACTAGTTAATGTCTATTTAAGACAATCATCCTATGGGGGCACATAGGTATGAGATAAAGTGATCGTCACTAGAAACCCGACCTCTATTAATGGGAGAGATTCCATCTCAATTTCCTCACGATGCTAAGAGTAAATCCCATGGAATAGTCATTTTCTTAACTTGTCCTTATCATCAATGGAATGCAACTTCATTTTACTAATCCAAGATAATTCATAAGCCATCCATGGAAAGGTACCATTAATACTACCAATCTAAGCTAGTTTTCATTAGAATAGCTTTTTTCTTTGATTCAATTTAGGAAAAAACATCTTTCAACCATAGTATCCTTTATGTGAGAAAACATTTCACAACACAAAAACTACATGGATACTTCACTCTCAAAGCATCCTTAAAGCATTTACATCAATTTCATAAGAACATGCATAGTTTAATAATTCTCCTTTCATAATTAAAAACCCACCATCAATTATCATAATCTAGAAAACATGGGTTAGGTATGGATTCCTGGGGATACATCATAAAATCATGTAATTATATCAATTCATGCTTGAAAGATAATATAATAATCAAATAAACCAATGTTTAAAAGAATCCATGACATGGAACAAAACCCTAACTCAATTGGTGAATTTTAGCTTTTCAAATTGGGGAATTTGCGACGTCAATGAAAAATATCATACCTTGATTATCAAAGCCCTTAACAATTTGTGGAATTGCAATCTTGATCATTGAATTCCTAGGTTTACACCTTCTTCTTCACGCTTTCTAGAGATAGAAATATTTTGGGGAGGAAGACTTGTTCTTATTTTAGGAATTTGAGAGAATGATTTAAATTGGGGAAATTTGGGATTAAAAAATACTTATGTAGGACTAATAGGTAAGGGTAAAATGACATAATATTAGGCTAGTATAATAAGGAAAAGACCCAAAAGGCCCTAACAAAATATTTGTTGAGCTCCTCAACAACTACAACCTACGGTCCGTCGATCAACTTACGGACCATCCTGATTGGCTATCATTTGGAGTTCAAAGAGCAACTTTTGGACCTCGAATGACGAGACACACTCACAGACCATGGTTCCAACAATGGGGCGTGGGTCCCAACCCTGGGTCTCAACTTTGAACCCTAGAATTTCTCTAAGTCTTAGACTCATCTACTGAACTTATTTACGACTCATGCATTTAATGACGGACCGTTCTGGTGAACCATTGAGAAAGTACTAAAACTTGACATTTTGAAAAACATGACAGACTAATCCATGGGCCAGCCTACGGCCTGTGCATCAGACGATGGACCATTGGTGGTGTGCGTTGGTTCTGGTACTAAATTTTCTTGAAAGACTAGATTTTATCCTTTTTGAACCTTAGGTGTTACGATATCTCCCCCTTGGGATTATTCTTCCTCGAATGAGATTCAAGGCATCCTAAGGAAGGTAAAAACTTAATCTAACAACCCAACATGCATGCAATTTCATAAATGCATATTTCGAGGAGGAAACATAACCTCCAAGATAAAGCATGTTCAAAACATCAAATGGTGAAGTCTGTATGCAACTCAAACTCAAATGTAGATACATATGTAAAATCCATCAAGTAAAATCTTTTTCTCAGAATTTAAGCATTTCATGAATCATGCATAGTAATGAAATCATGGAAACATCTAAAACGCATGATACCCAATGAATAAACCATAAGGAGCTAAATATCTAAAGCTAATGGAGGATTGAAAGGAAAGAGATGAGGATAACGGGACATCATACCGACCTCGGCCTCCCATGTAGCACCCTTAACTAATTGATTCCTCCAAAGAACCTTCACAAAAGCAACTTATTTGTTTGTCAAATTCTTAACTTGTCGATCTAGAATCTCAACCGGAACCTCCTCATAAGAGAGATTCTCCTTAACTCCCAAACCTTCTAAGGGAACTTATATGTCGGATATCCAACACATTTATTCAAAAAGGACAGATGGAAAACAGGAAGCACCGATGCCAAATCATTAGATAATTCAAGTTCATAAGCATCCTTACCAATTCGCCTCAAATTTGATATGGGCCGACATAACGCGGTATACGCTTCCTTTCATACCAAACCTCATTACACCCTTCATTGGTGTTTTTTTTCAAGTAGACCCAATCATCTACATCAAATTCAAGATATTTTCTCCTTACATCGGCATAAGACTTTTGTCGACTTTGTGCCATTTTCAACCTTTTTCTAATGAGTCGAACTTTCTCCAAAGCTTCATATATCAACTCAGGACCTATCAATGCAACTTCACCAACCTCAAATCAACCTATAGGAGATATACACCTCCTACCATATAGGGCCTCAAATGGATCCATACCAATACTTGTGTGATAGTTATTGTTATAAACAAACTCAATCAAAAGCAAATTATCATCCCAATGATCCTTGAAGTCAATCATGCATGCTCTTAACATATCTTTCAAAGACTGAATGGTATACTCTGTATGTCCATCGGTTTGTGGATGAAAAGCCGTACTAAACTTAACACGATTACCAAGACCCTTTTGGAAAGATTTCCAAAACTAAGAGGTGAATTAGGTACCACAATCAAAGATGATGGACAAGGGCACTCCATGCAATATCACCATTTCCCTCAAATACAACTTAGCATAATCCTTCGTTGAATAAGAAATTCTGATGAGAATGAAATGAGTTGATTTCATCATTCGGTCCACAATAACCAAAATCAAATCATTTTTTCGATAGGTGTGTAGTAAACCACAAATGAAGTACATGTTAGAATCTTTCAACTTTCAAGTAGGAATACTAATATCTTGCAATAAACCTCCCAATTTAATGTTCAACACTTATTGACAATTAGGAAACTTTGCCAGAAACTCTTCAATATCCTTCTTCATCCCATTCCACCAATAGATCTCCTACAAGTCGCGGTACATCTTTGTGGCTCCCGGGTTAATGGAATATCAAGAAATATTGGCTTTCGCTAATATCTGCTCTCTCAAGCAATCAACATTAGGAGCTACCTTGATATCAAAGCACACCATCTCCCCTTAGGGAGAAAGCTTCAACAGACTTATTAAGCACTACTTTCTTAAACTCAACCAAAGTCGGATCAAGGCCTTTCTTAGCTTTATTATTAATTAATGTTTCAAAGACACTTCATCCAATTCTAAGCGTCAACAGTCGTTAATCAGTATAAAACCCAACTAAATGAGTTGGGGTCGAATCCCATAGGGAGCAGCACATGTTTCAGATTCAATTGGGAAGTATGAACATGATTAAATCTGTCATAGGAATAAAAATTATTGAATAGAGACATCATTCAAATCAGGGGGTGACACGAATGTCAAATGGGGGTGTTGGTTTGGAAATATCAACTACAAACAACGGCAATCAATACGAAATAACCATATTGTGATGGGTTCTTGGGATGTGATTTGATTATAGGTTAATATAGACTAATGGGTAATCACAACTATTATTAAATAACTAGATATTAGTGACTAAGCAAGACTATAAAGGAGGTAAACTTTCTATCAAACAATTTACCCCGAATCAAGTTGATTTCTCTCGAACATCAAAAAGCATGCAAAATAAGACAAGCCTAGACCTTAATCCATTCACTCTCTCGAGCTGAATGTGTGGAATCAGGTTAGGATTCACTCTCTCAAGCTGAACCCAGGTCAACCCAAAACCCAAAAACCATCGATCAAAAACCTTAGTTGTAAAACCTCTCTCTCTCGCAAGCCAAGAACACAAATCTAGAACTGCATTTGTAACTACAATTCTTAAATTAAATATCAATTAATGATTGAACTCACTTCTAAATAGCATTTAAACTAACAAGTAGTAATACCCATTAGCTAAATAAGCTCATAATCACATAATCACACCCCAGGAATTGGGGTTTTAGCTAGACATCATAAAAAAGTAAAAACAATTATTAAATTGATTATCCATCAACTGGGTATGTGTAGATTCATCCTTACAATGCTCTAATTTTTAGAATCTCTAAGACCCACTTCCAATTTCTCAAAAGTGAAAAACTTCAGTTCTTCAAAACTTAGGAAAACTAGAAAAAATTGTCCCTTCAGCTAAAAACTTAATAATAGATTAAATTATATGAGCTAAGATACTAAATTAATGTTCAAAAATGTATTTATAGTCGCCAAAAATGTGCTGCGATGAGTCACTTGGCGAAGTAAGTCGGGCTCACCAAACCACTCAGTGAGCCGCCTTTTGTCACTTCCATCTCCCTTCTGCCTTGGCATTCAACATCCTTAAGGTCTGTAACTTTGGGCGATATAGCACTGCATCGTAGAACTACTCGGCGATCCACCGACTGTTCCTTTCCATCACTAACTTGGTTCTTTCCTTCAGCGCTTGGCACACTGGAACTTTAGGCGGTTAAATTGCCATTAGACGATTCTCCAAGTGAACTTGGAGATCACCGGGCTGCCTTTCTTCATCCTTTCAGCTTGTTTTGTTCCTTTTTGCTTATTAGTGTCATTGCTTTATTCCTCAATCCATAAACCTAAAAATCAAGGATTCAACATCAGTTATTGGCATAAAATAAGAATTTAAGGATACTAAATCTATATAAACTAAGCCTTACATGAGTCCAAATCTTGAGCTCATCACTTTCACATCTGCCAAAAAGGAAGTTCCTAAAGCAATGTGATCCATAACACCACCCTTGGTAGAGACCCTAATGGAACAACCAATCGGGCCTATCTATGTACATATCGTACAAACTCTTTCTTATCATCCTTTATATGAGAAACACTACCCTTCGATAATTGACTAACATCATCCGCCACCACATTCACCTTATCGGGGGGTAGAGAATACTAATGTCAAAGTCCTTTAATAATTCAAGACACCTCCTTTGGTGAAGATTGAAATCGTTCTGATTAAATACATAATGCAAGTTCTTGTGGTCAGTAAAATATCCACGTGAACACCATACAAGTAATGCCTCAAAATCTTAAGGTAAATACAACCGTTGCTAGTTCAAGTTCATGGGTAGGATAATTATTTTCATCAATCTTGAGTTACCTTGAAGCATAGGCAATAAGTTTCCCATATTTCATAAGGACACATCCTGACCCAATTCTTGAGGCATCACCATAAACAACATAAACCTTAGTCTCTTCTGGTAAAGTCAACACCGGAGTGGAAGTAAGTATATCATTCAATTTTTGGAAACTCTTTTCATATGCTTCAGACCATATGAACTTAACCTTAGTTTGGGTCAATATCGTCAATGGAGAGGCCATCGAAGAAAACCTTTCAGCAAACCTCTTATAGTAACTAGCTAAACCCATGAAACTCGTAATATCCGAAGGGGATAGAGGTCTAGGACAGCTCTTGATCATATCTATCTTCTTAAGATCCACGTCAATACCCTTGCTAGAAACATTGTTTCCAAGGAAAGCCACAGATCTTAGCCAAAACTCACACTTACTTAGCTTTGCAAAAAAGTTGTTGGTCCTTGAGAACTTGCAACACAATCTTCAAATGATCGGTATGCTCATCCTTACTTCTTGAATAGATCAATATGTCATCAATGAACACAATTACAAACCCATCAAGGTATTGTCTAAAAACCCTATTCAGTAAATTCATAAACACCTCCAGAAACTTAGTTAAAACAAGCGACATCACCAAGAACTCATAACGACCATATCGAATCCAAAAAGCCTTCTTTGAAATGTCATCTTCTTTCACCCTCAATTGGTGATAACCCAATCAAAGTTCAATTTTAGAGAAGTAACTTGCCCCTTCAAATTGGTCAAACAAGTCATATATAATTGTGAGAGCATATTTGTTCTTAGCAGTAACATTGTTATCAATACACATACGGAGTGAATCATTGTTCTTTTCACAAACAAAATTGGAGGACCCCATGGAGAGATACTCTGTCAGATGAAACGCTTATATAAGACATCTTTCAATTGCTCCTTTAGTTCCTGACGTTCTTTCAGATCCACATGATAAGGAGGAATATAGATAGATTATGTATCTAGGAGAAGGTCAATACCAAAGTCTATCTCCTTCTCGGGAGAAATACTTGGTAGGTTATCTAGGAACACTTCCAAAAACTTATTTATGATGGGGACCGCTTCAAGAGTTGGGATCTCAAATTCTATATCCCTCACCCTAGCTAGATAGTAAATGTAACCCTTAGAAATCATCTTTCTATCTTTAAGACAAGAAAAAAACTAGAACTTAGGCATATAATTTCCCTTTTTCCTCTTTTGCATGGGTTCATTCGGAAACTAAGACTCGACTATATGAGTTATATAATCAATAGAAGCGAAACATAAATGAAACCAATGCAAATAAAGGATAACATCAAAATATAACATATCAAGGTCTACAAGTCAACATGAGTGACTCTAGGGGACAAGGAGACATGACACTTTCTATAGACCCTCTTAACCACAATAGAATCACCGATGGGAGTAGAGACTTAAAAAGGATCTAACAACACATCTAGAAGAATATCGAACCTCATAGCCACATATGGCGTCATAAAAAAACAAGGTAGCACTGGGGTTAAGTAAAGCATAAACATCAAGGTGGAATACTTTCATCATACTGATAACCACATTGAGAGACTCTTTTTCACCACGAGTCTGAAGCGCATAGAATCAGTTTTTCTTTGGAGACTTGAACCCGAACCACTAGGTGGATCTTGTTTACCTTCTATCCCTCTTTCCATAAGCATTGGGCAATCCCTCTTTTTATGACCAGTTTTTTGGCAACACAAGCAACCATCTGCAGCAGCTAAGCACTTGCCCTCATGCTTCCTTCCATATCTATCACAAGTAGAAAATGAGAATCCACTACAATCTCGCCCTTTAGGCTTAGGGTTAAACAACCTATATTCGTTGAACTTATATGGAGTATTGGAGGAATTTGGACCAAAATACGTTTGTCAAAACATAGAATAACTATGTCCATCGGACCTTGAGTGTGAGAAGTTACCATCACCAATTTTAGCCCTTTTTGCTTCACTAAACCTTTCCTTAAGTTTCTCCTCTTCGATTTGTTTAGCATGAACGACGAGATGGGAAATGTCAAAGTCATTAATGAGCATGATGGTATGAAATTCTTTAACATCCACTTCAGACACTCATGAAATGAACTTATTCATCCTTGCCCTAGGATTGACAACCACAGTGGAACATATCAAGATAGTTGTGTGAACTTCAAAGAATATTCTTCCACACTCATATTTCCTTAACGAAGATTGATAAAATCATGTACCTTTGCCTCCCTCATCTCAAGGGGAAAAGACCTATCAAAGAAAGAAACTTTGAAGTTTTCCCATACAAGAGGACCCGCATCTTTCGTTCTCCATTTTTTCCATTGGTTGAACCATATTTGAGAAACACCATCAAGTTGATAAGAACTCTATTGGGCCTTTTCCACCAGTGTTACTCCCATGATTATCAATACATTGTAAACCTCATCAATGAACTCTTGAGGTTCTTCCTCAACCTTAGAACCATTAATATTTGAAGGATTCATTCTAGTGAAGTCCATCACTCTAGATGTTTTCGTATCCACATTTGGGTTCATGGGAGCCACAACCTACCTATTGGCTTGGGCCTTTATGGCTTGATTCAACACTTGAAAAGCAGCCTTAAACTCTGCATAAGGCACTTGCTTGGCAAAAAGATCGACCGAAACTTGAGGAGCTTAAGGTGAAGCTTCTCTTTCCATATTCTCTCTGCCATTCTTTCTAGCATAAGCTCTTGAGTAGCCATATCTCGTAGAGCATCGGGTAAGGATTAGGAGAGAGGCATTATAGATTTTAACTCTATCTCAAGACTTTAGAGTAATGAAAGAAATGGAGTTTCCTAAACATCATCTAGCCTCTCATTGATAAGTGTGGTGCACTTCACACTCATGAACAAGATACTAATCGACGTGCCTTATGAGACTTCCTACGACCTTTCTAAATCTTGTGCTTTGATTACCAAGTTAGTCACGACCCAAGGTAGCCTTTAGGTGTAACATGGCGTACAAGAAAGGCCCCATAAAAGCTAGTTAGCTTTCTTCATACAAGATAATAGAAATATAAAACGTTTAAAGATAGTTCCAGCATCAAAGAGTTTCTATAAAAAGAAGCGGAAGTCTAAACATCGTCTCAAAGTCATATAGTACATAAGAGGTGATTGAGATGTAGCCCGTACATCAAGTCCAAAGAAACTGTAATAAAATGACATAATGAAATAAAGGAATGATCCTTGAATGTATGAGTATTCATCGTTATTCAAATCTCTACTAATTATCCCTAGCCACAGAAGTTCAAACATGGAGTGTTGTACCCTACATTTTGATAAGAAATGTAGGAAAGAGTATGCATTAATACAAAAATGCACTAAGTATGAAAGCCATGAATAAAACATTTGAAAACATGCTAAAAAGCAATATTTTCATAAACATGCAATGACCAAGCTAAATATGAGGTAAAAGAGTTGAACAACATAACTCATAGAAACATGGTCAATGCAAGCTAACATCTTTCAAACTTTTATCATATACTTCTAGAAGTAACCTTAGAGCATTATTGTGGGATATTTACCTTGAATTGACATATAAGACCATGTTATCTATAAACATGAAATCGGGTGTCTACCCTACACGGAAAAGGGGTGTCCTACTTGCCAAGGATAGACCATGAGCCTCTAACTCATGTGGATCCATTAGTTAATGTCTATTTAAGATAACAATCCTATAGGGGCACATAGGTATGGGATAAAGAGATTGCTACTCAAAACCTGACCTGTACTAACATGAGAGCTTGGATCTCAATATCCTTTCGATTTTAAGTGTAAATCCCATGGGGAGTTTTGGGACTTCATGGAGAAAAGGGATCCATGAATGAAGACTATCATACCTTGATTGACAAAGCCCTCAAGAATTTGGAGAATTGCATGCTTGAACATTGAAAGCCTATGTTGACTCCTTCTCCTTCAATCTTTCTAGAGAGAGAAATATTTTGCGGAGGAAGACTTGTTATTCTTTTAGGAATATGAGAGAATGATTTAAATTAGGGGAATTTAGGGTTAAAAGTACTTATATAGGACTTCTAGTTAAGAGTAAAATAATATAGTATTAGGCTAGAGTAGTACTAAAAACTCCCTAGGAATATTATTGTCCAGCTCTCCGACAACCACGACCTATGGTCCGTCAATCAACTCATTGACCATCTTAGTTGGCTGTCGTTTGGAGTTCAAAGACCAACTTTTGGACCTCATATGATGGCACTCATCAACGTACCGTGGTCCCAACAACGGGTAATGGATTCCAATTATGGCTTTCAACTTTGAACCTTAGAATTTCTCTAAGTCTGGGACTCATCTACTATACCTATTTACGACTCGTACATTATATGACGGATCGTCCTGGTTAGCCGTCAAAAAAGTACTAAAATGTGACATTTTGAAAAGCTTGACTAGGCAATCCACGGGCCTCCCTACAATCCGTGTGTCAAACGACGGACCGTTGGTGGCATCTTTTGGTTCTAGCACTAGATTTTCTTGAAAGACTGAGATTTCACCCTTTTTGAACCCAAGGCTTTACATTTCTATGCTTGCCAAGGCAAAGATATTAAACTTAAAGATTAGGTCAATCCACTAGCTATGTCACTTAAGACAATCCTATGGGGACACGTAGTTAGGGACAAGGATACTGGTAAATAAGACCCGACCTCTACTAATGGGAGCTCCTTCATCTCAATATCTACTCGATGCTAAGAAAAATCCCATTGGAATTAATCATAAACATAATCATATCATAATACATGGAAAAACAAAATTATGATATTAATCTAAGAATAAATCATCATAGAATAGCTCCTTAACCCTTGAATCATGCATGCGTGAGGAAAACATCAAACCATGATCATTTATATGTGAGAAAACCACTTCACAATTTCATTCTTGCTCATCATAGAGCAACCTAGATCATAAAATATCCATTTTCCAAATTCATGCATAAGTTTCATGAAAACATAATTCATAGATTAATAAATTCATCTCTTTATGAATTCAAGGACCAAATCATGGAAAATGCATGGATTCACGTAAAATAAATTGAAATCATGTATTTGAGTAAAAACAATTATAATAAGTTCAAAATCAAGTAATTGAATCAATAGCATTAGAAATCGTGAAGAATTGAATAAAAATCTAATCAAATTGATGAAATTGAACTTGGAAAATTGAGAAATCTTTAGGAATCATTGGGTGAATGGAACCCAATAATGAAACCCTACATACCTTGATATTGAAGACCAAAACAATGGAAGAATTGGCTACTTTAAAACTTGAAGAACCCTAGATCCCTTGTGATCCCTGGAGAGAAAACTTGAGAGGAATGTTTTGGGGATTTTAGGGAATGAACAGGAATGGGTAGTTTCTTAGTAGAAAAATAGCTTATAGGGTCTCTTTTATAGGCAAAATGATGTTGTTTAGGAATTAGAAGGGTAGAAAATGACCCAAATAGCCCTAATATAAAATTTGCAAATATTTTTATGGTTGTGACCTATGGTTCATAGAACTTTTTAGGTTCGTACTGGTTAACCGTAGAACCTACTTAAAATACCCAAATTTCACCTTACTTCCCACGGTACCTTCCTACAGTCTGTAGAACCAAAGTTTAAGACCAAAATTTCACCATATGTGGAACCTTCCTAACTAACTCATCTATGACTTGTCATCCTTTGTATGGTTTGTCATGTTCATTCGTAGGTTAAACTTCAAAAATTTGAAATTCCAAAAACTCAATCGCATTCTTACAAGTACCATCAACGTACAACCCATAGAAACTTCTAAAAACCAAAGACTGGTATTATAGGACACAACGAGTTGCCCAAAATGAGATCTTCCCTTTCCAACTTGGCTTTAAAATTTTTGAGGTGTTACATAAACCATGTGTAAAACCTTGAATTTAAAGTGTAGCTCTGGGCTGGTGTCTGTATTACATTTCCAACTACATATCGTAGAAGATTCTACGGGCCATATATAGCAACCGTAGGTAATGGGAATATATATTTTTTTGAAAACAAGTCCTTGTACCCTTTTAGGTAAAACAAGATTATCTATTGAACCTTTTACGAGTCGTATGTAGGTCTTATAGTTCACCCCTAGACTTAGTTAAATATTAAAGCTTAAAGTTGGTTTCTAATGTTGACATGTACGGACCATAGGAATACCTACTAGTCGTACATGGGTTCTGTCAAAAGTTGTCTAAATTAATATTCTCTAATTACTTTATATGGTTCAAATAGATAGTCTGTAAAAGGACTTACCGACCAAATGTACAGCCATAGATGATGGTCGTTAGTTATTTTGAAAGAAATTTTTGGTCTTTTCCCTAATTGATTAGTGCCTAAACTATGTCACTATAATCCTTATCCTACACCGAATATAAGTCTTTTAAGCCTAAAATCTAACTACTCTAAATCATTCATCAAATTTACCCAAATCCCTCCAAGTTCTCCACTAAAATTTCTCTTGAAAGCTGGAAGAAGAAGTCTAAGGTTTGAAGGTTAAGTCTCCAAATTCATCATTGATTGTGGGATTTTCACATCAAGGGATGATAGGTAGGTCTCATAGGAATCTCCCAAACGTAGTGAAATTTTAAGGGAAAAGTTGAATTCGATAGTTGGGGTCTGCGAACCGTAGGAAGTCCTACGAGTCACAAATAGGTTTCATCAAAAGTTGGTCAAAATTAAGGGTTATGAACTTTTCTACTATTCTAGGATGGTCCCTACAAAGTTATAGGGACTGTAGATCAAAACCATAGAAGGGTTCAACAGTTATTTTTAATGGATTTATAAGTCTTTTCCTAAATGTTTTAAGCTTATGCTATGTCCTTTCGGAGTTTATCATAATCCCTATATAAATAATTTAAGTCCTAAATCTATCCTCTTTAAACAAATTCTCCTATTTTCCCCAACACACAACCAAATTTATTCTCCCAACAGAACCCCAATCTATGTTGTTGAAAAAAAATACTCTCACACACGAATATGATCATGATTGTGAAAGTCATCATATTGATTCACATTGATGAATGGTTTTCTCACCTATGTTTGAATTGTAATCTAAGGAGCTATTCTATGTTTTGATTTTAAAGTGTGTTTGGTATTGATTATTGAATTTCTTATGATATAATTATAATTTTATTTTATCTAATCTATTGGAATCCAGACTTAGCACCAAGAGGGCTTGAGGTAGATATTGAAATACGGTAATCTATAGTAGCAACCTTTAGTTCCTAATTATGTGCCTTGTAGGATTGTCTTAAATTACCTAGCTAGGGGATTAAATTTAGAAAAAAGATTATATGTACGGATGTAACCTTGGCAAGTAGAATCCCTTTCTTTCTGTATGAGGGATATAATGGATTCCATAGCATAGCTCTCATGGTCATATTGTCAGTTAAATCTAATATCTTACAAAGTGAGTATGTTTCTTCAAAGTTTTCTTATTTACCTTATTTTAAATGTGTTGACCATATTTTATGAGTTATGTGCCGTAGCTTCCTGAAGGCTTCCAAATGTTCAAATATCGATCACCCATTATACGTTTAAGCTATCTATGTCGTCATGTCTGTTTATGCATATTTCCAAATACTTAGTACACTCTAGGTACTATAACACCCCCAAAAAGAGGGAACTTAGTAACTTTTAGAAATTACGGGTGTCACCCACGAGGGCCCAACCATTCCTTATGGTAGGACCCATGCCTCGTAGGTGGGCTTCATGGATAAGCACCCTAGAAATCTTCCTAACGTAGTAACCAAGGCCAGGACCCATGCCCCATGGATGGATCCACGACTTGTGGTTGGGCTCTGTAGGTCCATGGTCCAAGTTATAGAATCTTTGACCAACCCCCACAGTTGACTAGGATGGTCCATCCACGGTCCATCAATAGGGTCTCGTGGGTCAAATTTTGGGAAGTTATGTTAGGGCACATTGGTCCTTTTAGAATTTATTTAGAATTGAGTTGTGTCATTTTAGCCTAGTATAAAAAACCTATATAAGTACTTTAGACCCCTAAATTAAGTCATTTAACTCATTCTATGAAACTCACCAAAAGAATTGGGTTCCTCTCTCAAATAATTCTCCCTCGAGAAAGTTGAAGAAGATGAAGAAGAAGATGGTAGAAGCTAGGTCAAGTTAAGTCTCCATTCTTCCAAGCATTATAGGCTTTGTAATCAAGGTATAATAGATTATTCATCCATGGAATCCTTTCATTCATGTAGTCCCCCAGAATTCCATAATTAGAAGAAGGATTCCCCAATTCTAGTTAGAGTTTCTTCCAAAGTTGTGGGTTACATTGAATATTGATCCAATTGAGTGGATTATGATTTTTTATGGTTGAATTGATAGAATTACATGCTTATAGGATGAATTTACATGTACTTGTGCCTAACCCTTGTTTCTAACCTAGAATTGATGAAATTGGGTTTTGTGCAATGAAAGGGGAAATTGAGGATTTAGGTGTAATCTTCTAAGATTGATAAAATACATTATAGATTGCTTGAGATTAAAGTAAATTGATATAAATTGCTTGAGAGTAGAGCACATAGACATGATAAGAATTAGATGAAAGTATATATGATGAATCATGATTAGTAGTGCTTGAGATTGGGCCTATATGATGATACAGAATTGAAATTTCTTAAGAATGAAGCATGTGATTAGAATTTCTTGAGATCTGGGCATATGTGATGATTATACGAAGTATTGCTTTGAGAGTAAGGCTTATAGTTATGAATGTTGATTGTTAGGGCATTGAGAGTAAAGCTAATATGATGAACTATGAATGTGAAGGCTTTGAGACTCAAGCTTATATGATTGATGAATGGTAGATGGGATTGTTGTGGAATGACTTCTTATGCATGTCTTATAAAGTCTATGTAAATGCTTTAAGAGCACTTTGATAGTAAAGTGTCAATGATTATGATATTGATGTTGTGTTGCTTGAAAGGACATTCTCATGAACACATATGAACTTAAATGTGAAAGGTTTTCTCACATAGAATAATTCTAGTTTGAAAGGCTTGCTCACCTAAAATGAATCTAGACTAAAAGAGAAATTAATGATGAGGCTAGAGGCGATTCTTGACCTCCATATGTAAAGGATATGAGGTGATTTCCCATGTTCTTATTATGATGAATGGGCATGAAGGTGAGTACCCATGACTCTTTTGAAATGATGTGGAGGTGAATCCCCATGTCTTGAAAGCTTGACTTGGTAAGACAAGACCATGCATGGTAGCTTGACATAGTAGAGCTCATGGATTGCCTTGGAATAAGAAATCGTACCCTTCAAATGATCTCACATGAGAGGATGCTTACATGATAGCTTGACTTGGTGAGGCAACACCATTTCATGATAACTTGGATTGAGCAATAGTACCCTTTCTTAGGTAGCTTGAACTTGCATGATTAAAGTGCTTTTCATGATAGCATTGTCTATCATAATGCGGTGCTTTTCCTTGTAGCCTTGAATTATTAAATCATAACCATTCATGAGATAGAGCTGTCTTGGACTAGTAGAGAGATACTCTACCATGAATAGTAAGAATGACTAAAGAGGGAAAAGTTCCTAATCAAAGTAGCATGTTTATATGAAACAAGATTACTTCAAAGAAGTATTCTAAGTATGTTTCTATATGAGATTTGTTATATGATGATAAATTAGCTTACGTTGTTAATTGAGTTGCTTTTCTTGACTTGTGTATGACTAGAGGTGATGACCCAAGTCTTGAGTAAGAATAAGTTGAGGTTACTTGAGAAGTGTTCCTCTTATGATATAATGACTTATGTGCATTGAATATGCTTATGACTTATGTTGTTATATCTTATGCTTATAGTCTATCTGTTTTCTTGACAATGTTTATGCCATGCTTATGTTGATGATTTATGCAACCAATCATATTTAGTACATTATATTACTAACACATACGCTTTCCTACATCCATATGAAATGCAAGGTCTGGAGATGTTGACCTCCATCCTCGTGGTTACGGTCTTAGTAGAGCAAGCAAGTGAAGATTTGGTGAGCCCTCATAGCATTGAGAATTTGGTAACCTTTCCTTTAGGCCTTTCATTTTATGTTTAGAACTATTGTATGGGCTTTTTCCTAAGACTATTCAAGTATTAGATGGTTTGAGACAAGTTTAGAGACTTTCACTTCGTTTTATGACACTTTCATATTATTGAAAATGTATTAAATTTCTACACCATTTTCTATTATTTTATGTTATGAAAGCTAAGTGGCGTGTATGAGGCCTCTCGGGGTCTTGTAAGACATGTTACATCTAAGGTCTACCCCTGGGTCGTGACAAACTTGGTATTATAACACAAGGTTTAGAATGGTTCTAGGATATCTCAAACCAAGTCTAATAGAGTCTTGTTCGTAAGTGTGAAGCGCGCCACATTTATGAATGAGAGGCTATTAGATGCTTAGGAAACTTCACTTCTTTATTTTTCTAAGTCGTGCAATCTATAAATCTTTCTCCTAATCCGTGCACGATCATTTTCAGGATATGACCACTAGAAGGGCTGCTAGAGTGATGGAGGGAGACAATGTTGATCAATAGGTTCCTCTCCAAGTTCCTCCTCAAGCTCTGATTGACCAATTGAATGAGAATATAACTAATGCGGAGCTTAGGACAACTTTTCAAGTGATGGCTCAAGCCAACAGAGAAGTGGTAGGCCCCGTGAGCCTAAATGTGGGTACAATGGCCTCAAGAGTGAGGGATTTTATGAGGATGAACCCTCTGGAATTTCATGGCTCCAAAATTGAGGAAAATCCTCAAGTGTTTATAAATGAGGTCTATAAGGTGTTAGATATTATGGGAGTTACTTCAGCTAAGAAAGCGAAATTAGCCGCTTACCAACTCAAGGTGATGCACAAGTTTTGTTTAATCAATGGAAAGAGGCTAGACTGGTAGGAATGGGTCCCATAGAGTGGAAAATGTTCAAAACTGCTTTCTTTATATATTTTTACCTCTAGAGATGAGAGAGGCCTTGGTGCTTGAGTTCATTAACCATAAACAAGGTAAAATAAATGTGTTAACGAATATGCGTTGAGGTTTACCCAACTATCGAAATATGCTCTATCCCTAGTGGCTGCCTGTAGGTTGAGAATAAGTTTGTGCCGGGAGTGTCTGATCTAGTAGTGAAAGAGTGTCATACCGTCATTCTCATTGGTGACATGGATATTGTTCGTCTTATGACTCATGCCAATAGATTGAAGAGGAGAAAAAAAAAAGACAGGGCTAGGGAGAAAAAGAGGTTTAGAGATGATGATGGTGATAATTCCTCTCATGAAAGGTATAATGGACATGGTCTTCCTAAACATCAACAAAGTTTTTCCAGACAAGACTCCTCCAAGGCTCCTAAGTATAATGAAAATAGTGTGTCTAACCCTAAACAGCAAAGAATAAGTAGTGAGTCCCTATGGCCTACTTGTGCTAGATGTGGAAAGAGACATTAATCTAGATGTTTAGCCGGGATGGAAGGTTGTTTTAGTTGTGGTGAAAGTGGCCAAAATATGAGGGATTGTCCAAAGATGAAGGCTAAGGAAAGATAGGGTAAGCAAGTTGCTCTTAGTGGTTCAGATGCGAGCTCCAAGGCGAAAAAGGTTCTACGCTCTCCAAGCTAAAGGTGAACAAGAATGTCCTCCGAAAGAGACTAGCGGTATGTGTTTTATACTTTATTAGATTCTGGTGTTACTTGTCTTTTATGACTTGATAGAATTGATATGCTAAACTTTGTTGTTGTCTTAAGTATGTATTGTATGTTTTATAGATGGTAGAACCTGATACGGTCATTATGAGTTTTGGGCATGTTGAAATGATTTTATGAGTAGGGTGTATAGATAATACCTTGGGATGTCCAATTAGTAGACTCCTTTAAAAGGTGGTAGTATAGTTCACCATGGGTTAGAATTGTCTTGTGTGATGGATAGGAAATCGTAAGTGATAACTTGATCCAGCCTTAGAATTGAAAGAATTGGTGTTTAGAAAGTCCGTTTAGGCTTCCTCCTGAGGGGGAGATGGTGTGCTTAGATAGAAACGTTGTTGAATGTTCTTAATGTTTATGATTTGGGTTGCTTGAAATTCACACCCTAGAAATGTTTAATGAGTTTTGGAAGTTTAGTCCCCACTTCGTAAGCCCATATGAGATCTTAGACCGTCAAGTTAAGGGATAGAAAAAAAAGGAAGTTGCTTCTACAAAATGTTATGGAGGGATCTTTTAGTGAGGATTTTAGTTGAGGTTGCTACTTGGGAGAAGGAGTCTAATAAGTTGTCACTATATCCTCATCCTTTTTCCTTCTACTTCTTCTCTAGCTTGAAATGATGAGTTCCTCATGGTTTGTTCTTTGTGTGAAGTCATGTGTATTTTAGAAGCTGTTAGGATTTCCATTATGTTGTGGATAATTAATTTTACTCATTTTGTAGTGCATTGATTATGAGTTGCCTATAAACTTCATAAGAGGAGTTAAGAAACATGCCTTAACTTGGATTTGAGAGATTCCTCCTTGGATGTATGTTATGAGAATAGATTGCATATAGGCTCCATGAGATTGTGTTGAGCATACTTTTTTCTTAGAGATGGTAGTTCCTCCTTAAACATGAGAAATGTTAGAATGCCATGCATTTTCATTTGGTAGATGTAGTTCCTACCTTCCATGTGATGTATAGAGTGTGTTTAGCTTGGAGTGATGATTCCACTTTGGTTATGTGCATTTAGATGTGTTGCATGCCTGATAGGTTCCTAGTTTTGAGTCATTTCCTTTAAGAACTACCTAGAATGCAATTCAAGGACTAATATTCCAAGAGGGAGATATTGTAACACCCCATATCCGAAAGAGGGAACTTAGAACTTTTTAGAAATTCCAGGTGTCACCCACGGGGGACCAACCACGCCACGTGGTAGGACCCACGGCCCGTAGGTGGGCCTCGTGAATGAGCATCCCTAGAAATCTGCCTAAGGCAGTAACTAGGCTAGGACACATGCCCTATGGATGGGTCCACGACTCGTGGTTGGGCTCTGTACGTCCATGGCTAAAGTTACAGAATCTCAGACAACCGCCCACGCTTTACCAGAACGGACCTTAGGTCTATCCACGGTCTGTCAATGGGGTCTTGTGGGTCAATTTTTAGGAAGTTCTATTAGAGGCACTTTGGTCCTTTCTAGATTTAATTAGAATTAAGTTGTGTCATTTTGCCCTAGTATAAACCACTTATAAGTACTTTAGACCCCTAAATTAAGTCATTTAACTCATTCTCTCAAACTCACCAAAAGATTGGGTTCCTCTCTCAAATAATTCTCTCTCTAAAAAGTTGAAGAAGAAGAAAATAGTTCAAGCTAGGTCATGTTAGGTCTCCAATATTCCAAGCTTTGTGGGTATTGTCATCAAGGTATGCTGTCCTATTCATCCATGGAGCCCCCTAGAATTCCACAATTTGAAGAAGGATTCCACAATTCTAGTTAGGGTTTGTTCCAATGTTTTGGGTTATGTTTAATATTGATCCAATTTAGTGGATTATGATTATTTGTGATTGAATTGATATAATTACATGTTTATCGAATGATTTTACATGTACCCATGCCTAACCCTTATTTTTAACCTAGAATTGATGAAATTGGGTTTCATGCCATGAAAGAGGAAATTGAGGACTTAGATGTAATCTTCTAAGATTGATGAAATACATGATAGATTGATTGGGATTAAAGTAAATAGATATGAATTGCTTGTAGTAGTGCACATAGACATAAATTGAATTAGACCAAAGTATATATGATAAATCATGATTAGTCGTGCCTGATATTGGGCCTATATGATGATATATGATTAGAATCGCATAAGAATGCAGCATGTGATTAAAATGTCTTGAGATCTAGGCATACATGATGATTTTGAGAAGTATTAATTTGAGAATAAGGCATATAGTTATGAATGTTGATTGATAGGGCTTTGGAGTAAAGCTAATATGATGAAGTGTGAATGTTAAAGCTTTGAGAGTGAAGCTTATATGATTTATGAATGATAGTGGGATTGTTGTGGAAGGACTTACCACACAACCTATATTATGAACGTATGAGATTATGCATGTCTTGTAGAGTCTATGTAAATGCTTTAAGAACACTTTGAGAGTAAAGTGACAAGGATAATGTATTGATGGTGTGTTGCTTGAAAGGACATTCTCATCAACACATATGGACTTTAATGTGAAAGGTTTCTCACATAGAATTCTTCCAGGTTGAAAGGCTTGCTCACCTAAAATGAATATAGAATAAAAGCTAAATGAATGATGAGGCTAGAGCCGACTACCCTTGACCTCCATATGTAAAGGATATGAGGTAATTTCCCATGTTCTTATTATGATGAATGGGCATGAAGACAAGTACCCATGACCTTTATAAAATGACGTGGAGGTGAATCCCCATGTCTTTAAAGCTTGACTTGGTAAGATAAGACTAGGCATGGTAGCTTGAGATAGTAGAACTCGTGGATAGCCTTGGATTGAGAAATCATACCCTTCTAATGCAGCTTGCTCTAGCATTGGTAAGGTGAGGCCACACCATTTCATGGTAGCTTGGATTGAGCAATAGTACCATTCCTTGTGTAGCTTGGACTCGCATGAGTGATGAGTCTACTATTTGGACTCATTTAGGGAGTTATTTGAATAGATTTAGTATCCTCAAATGCATATTTTATGCCGATAACTAATGTAAATCCTTGAATTTTAGGTAATTAGATTGAGGAACAAAGCACGGACACTAAGGACCAAAAAGTAACAAGGCAGCTGAAAACACGAAGAAAGAAAGGCATGAGGATCGCCTAATCTATTGGGCGAATTACTGAATGGCCTTGGCCTCGCCTAAAGTTCTTGTGTACCAAGCCAAGAAGGATAAAATCAAGTAGGTGATCCAAACGAGCAATCGGTGAGTCGCCAAACGGTTTCGCAATTCTGTGCCATATCGCCCAAAGTTTCAAAACCTCAAGGATGCTGAAGGCAAAAGAAAAATGGTGATGACAATGACCAAAGGGTGGATCATCGAGTAGATCGGCGATCCCGACTAACTACAACAACTGAACCTTCTTTGCACAATTTTTGACAACTATAAATACTTGTTTAAATTTTTAGCATAATATCTGATTGAACATTTAGTAGTTTTTGAAGTCTAGACCTGAGAACTGAATAGAGAGACAATATTTCCCTACCTTTGAAGATTTGAAGATTTCCATTTCTAAGAAATTGAAAGTGGGTGTTGAAGATTCTTTATCTTAGACCTTTGTAAATACTATATCAATCCTACCCAGTTGATGGAAACACAACTCGGTAACAATTTCTACCTTTTTACTAATTCTAGCCAAAACCCCAATTCTTGGTGTGTGATTATGTGATTACGGGTTGATTTAATTGTTGAGTATTGTTAATTGATAGTTTATTTATTGTTGAAAAGTGATTTCATTCAGTAATTGTGGTTGAATTTAATGGGCTGTAGCTGCAAATAAAATCTTAACTTCGTGTTTTCGGCTTGCTCGAGATTAAAACAAAAATTACAGAATTGATGGTTTGTGGGTATTGGGTTGTCATGGGTTCAGCTCAAGAGAGTGAATGGACTAAAGTGAAGGTTGTGATTTACTGCCGCTAATTGGTGTTCGAGAGAAACCAATTTGATTCGGGGTAAATTGTTCCATAGAAAGTTTACCCCCACTAAAGTCTAACTTATTCACTAATTTGCAGTTGTTTACTGATGATTCCAGAATTTAGACTCATTTAGGGCTATATTTTGATAGAATTAGTGCTCTCAAATGCATATAATATTTCAATATCTGATGAAAATCCTTAAGTTTCAGATATTTAAAGTTTGAGGCAAAGCATGGAAACTACTTGGCAAAAAGGAACAAGGCGGCTGAAAAGAACAAAGAAATGAAGGCATAAAGATCGCCTAGCCTAGTTAGCCAGTTGTTGATTGGCCTGGAGATTGCCTTTTGTTCCAGTGTGCTGAGCCTTGAAGGTAAATGTCAAGTTAGCGATGAAATGGAGCAGTCAGCGCGTCGCCGAGCAGTTCCGCAAAGTAGCACCATATCACCCAATGACTCAAAACGCGAAGAGGCTGAAGGCTAAAATAGGAATGCGATGAAATCGACCAAAAGGTGGATCGTCGAGTGTATCGACAATCCTGACTAGCTGCGATGAATAGTCCTCCATAGCACAAATTTTTAAACACTATAAATACTTGTTTTAAATTTCTAGCTTAGTAATAACTTTTATTATTCAAACTTATTACAATTTTTTGAGAGTTCAAGTTTTAGAGGGTTTTGGAGACTTTTTTCTAAGTCCTTGAAGATTCAAAGGGTTTCAATTCTAAGAAATTGGATGTGGGTCTCAAAGATTCTTCACTCTTGACGTTTTTTAAGACATAATTCTTCATACCCAGTTGATGGAAACTGATATTGGTATAAATTTTTATCTCTTTTACATGTCTAGCTAAAACCCTAATTCTTGGAGTGTGATTTTTTAAATATAGGTTAAATTAACTGTTGGGTCTTGCTTTTTGATGGTTTATTTGTTGTTTAAATGTGATTTCATTTAGTAGTTGTGTATGAACTTAATGGGATTGTAGTTGTAAATACTATTTCATCTTAGTGTTTTTGGCTTGCTCCAGAGAGAGGTTGTAAAACTAAGACTACTAAATTGATAGATAGTGGTATTGGGTCGACATGGGTTCAGTTCAAGAGAGGTAATCCTAGTCCTTCTCCCACATATTTAGCTCGAGAGAGTGAATGGGTTAAGGCGGAGGTTGTGCTTAACGCGATAACTTGATGTTCGAGATAAATCGAGTTGATTCGGGGTAAGTTATTGGAGAGAGAATTTACCCCCACTATAGTCTTGCCTAGTCATAAATGTTCAACAATTTACTATCAAAAGCATGTACCTGATAGTCTAGTTTATCCCATATTCCTATCATATCCCAAGAATCCCATCTCCATATCTCGCTTTCTTGTACTTTTGTCATTTTACTAATTAATTAATACAACCCCCCCCCCCCCATTGATAGTTGATGCTTGCGTCACCCCTTAGATTTAGTATGTTTATATTCGTTAATATTTATAGCTATGACTAATTAGAACTTGATTTTATTTTTTTATTAATTCTCAAAGCCATTCCCTGTTGGAACGATCCCAATCAATGGTTGGGTTATATCACTACATGCGATCGTTGTCACTTGAACTAAATTAGTGTCAGTTGATTACATCGAACATCATTTACTATTAATTGCATTTGCTCAGTTTTTTACCTTGACCCATAATCCTATCACATCCCCAGAATCCCGTCTCCATATTCATATTCTCGTGTTATTTACTGTTTTAGTTGATAGTATAAACAAACCCCCTTTATATTTGACACTTGTGTAACGTATAATATAAACCATGTTTTTGTTCGTAAATATTTTCACTATAATTTACTTGAGCATATTTATGTTTTTCTATTGATTCTTGAGTACTAACCACTCCCTTAGGACTCGACCCCAACTAACTAGTTGGGTTATATTACTACTCATGATCGTTAGCACTTAGTATTGGATGAAGTGCCCTAATACGTGAAATCAAAATGGCGCCACTGCTGGGGAGTGGTGTTACATGAGAATTTTTAGTTATGTTGAATGTTGTTCTTGTTAGTTATAGTGATACTTACTTTATTTTTAGTTTTGTTTTTCTTATTTGTGTTGAAACAAGAAAAACAAGTGTGAATGGTGACCAAATGGACCAACCCCTTTTGAAATTTTTGAATATTAGGGATAACATCCTAATGTTCAAGCAATTGGGGGGTGAGACTATCCATGAGATGTGGCTGAGATTTAAGGCATTACTGTAGCAGTGCTCAGCTCATGAAATGCCAGATAAATTGCTGGAATACTTCTATAGAGGTCTTGGCCCAGAAAATAGAAGCGCTGCTGATCAACTTTTTGCAGGTTGTTTGATACAACAACCCTATGAAGTAGTAACCCAAATCCTTGATGGCATGATTAAAGCCAATAAGGAAACAAAAAAAAAAAAAAAGACCAAGAATGGGCTGCATTGTTGACTTAGCTGGATGTCTTGTCCAAGAAGGTCATGGAGTTGGAGGCAAGGTCCAACAAGAAGGAGAAGTACCCTCCCCCTCACAAGTGTCAAAAGATGAAGCAACAAGAGGGTTGACAAATAGAAGAGGTCCTCTCACTTATTCTACACAAAATAGAAAAACAAGATAGAGTGTTGAGGATATATTAATGCTTAATCAGACGACAACCTCCCATTTCATGGTCATTCAACTACAAGACACCCAGATAAACCAAGTTATGTCTTGTCTCTACCTACAACATAAGAGGGGTTTCCTAGTGATATTATTTCCTACGCCAAAAATGAGGTTTAAGCATGGACTGGCTTCATGGCACGATGTTAACTATGGCTCTACTTGGGAAGCAACCCAAGACCCTTTTATTTCTTTATTTTTGTTTTGGTAAATAATGGTGCGTTGATTATGGAGGTTAAAGTGTGGAAAGTTTTTGGAAAGTGCAGGTTCGTGAGAAAATAGTCCAGTCGGCGCGTCAACAAAGAGGTTGGCTACCCCGACTTAGACCATCGTTGGACTCAAGACAACTTTAAAGTGGAGTTTGTAGAACTCATTGAGCCCAGGAAATTATTGGCAAGTCACCGACCAAGTCGGTGATCACAATCTTCTCTACCGTTTGGACCCCTATATTAATTACAAGTCTTGTAAAACTCGGCAAGGTAAGTGACCAGTCGGTGTGTCACCTAGTGGTTTGGCGAGCATGACTAATATCGCCTAATAGGCTAGAACTGATGGTTTTTATAAGGCCAAATGTTCAAATTTTCAAACTCTTCACTTTCCTTCACTTTAAATCTTCACAAAGTCATACTTGCACCTTAGTATATATATTTTCACATTACGAGAAGTATTTTAGTTGTTGATTGGTACTCAAAATTCGAATTACATTGCCACCTAGCATTTCAAAAGTATTTTAATCGACAATTAAGGTTGGTTTTTCGAACCCCGAGTCTATTTTTATCGATTTTGTACTCAATTGCAACATTATTATCTTGATTGTACTGTGTTGGGCCTCTCTGATAGGATTGGAATGTTTGAATGTCTATTTTAAAATGTTAATCTTGCCCGTAATACTTATATTATCAAATTCCCATAATTATGTGCGTTAAAATGAATTAAATTTTGTGGGTTATGCTTGCATGTCATTGGGTTTAGTTGGGTGAAGTCTACGTAGCCCATATTTGTGCCAAACAACGTAATTTTCCCTATGATAGAATGGATGACATCATTCTTAAGGGCAAAAGTAATCAATTGGCCAAATTTTACAAAAGCGGGAAAGTCTGAGTATCCCGGGGTAATTGGTGCTATGGGTCTAGTTTTAATTTGAGTTGTACATGTTTTGTTTTGTTTGCAGAGTTGCGGGGTTAAATTTGAGAAGTTGGGTTAAAAGTAGGCACGTTGGGACGTTTGGTGAACTGGGACGAGCTCGTCAAACAACTCGGCAGTTTACCAAAGGTCCTTATCTCACCTTTAATTTCACGTTTAATGTGTTGTTGGGCTTTGTAACTTTTGATGAGAAGTCTGAGGTCACTGAAGGCACTCGGCGACTCGCCGAAAGACTTCTTGATCACCTTTTGTTTCCACCTCTGAACCCTTTTTGCACTTTAACTTTCGAAGGGCTATCCTTTGCTTGCCAAAAGCTATCAGTGAATCACCGAAAGGCCCTTTCTATTGCCGACATGCTAGCATTTTAGAGCCAATCCTTTAGGCAAGCCCGATCTAGCTCGCCAATGTGATTTGGCGACTCACCAACTAGTTGGGCTAGTTTGTCTGCAACTATTTTTCTGTGCTTTTGTTTGAAGGTTTGCTAAATTTTTCCTGATAATTTGCAGATACGGTAAAGACAAATATTGTCATACCGCCTTGGAAAAGAGCATGGGATATCATAATTAATGAAAGGGGTCAAATCCTCCCAAGAAGGAAAGATGAGAACCACAACCCGAAGATAAAGGCAAGGGCAAGTGGACCATTTCTGATAGGGGGAGTACTCCCCAAAGCCCCTATATTCATTCATGGGTCTTGGGATTCTATGCAACTGTGCAGGCTTTTTAGTGGATACACCCTTGGAAGCTCCTAGTGGGTCTGGTATTACTGTTCCTTCTGAGATGACTCCGTGCACTGATGCACAAGTCCAGAATGATACACCGGGCACTGATGCCCAGATATATTGAGCGACAATGTAGACATGATCCCCTCTTTACCTGCCTATCTGTCTTACTCTATTTTAACTTTTGGATATTTTTGTTTGCATTGGAGGACAAATGACTTTATTTGTACTAGGCTGAGGCCTACCTTTTGTGTGATTTTTTGTGAATATTAATGTTTTTTAATATATATTTGGGCTTTTGAGCTGAAATTGTGTTTTTACACTACCTTTTTTTGGAAGGCTTGAGCTTGTGGCTCCGTGATTTTAATTGCAAATGATATTCGACCCTTCCAAAAATTTTTTGTCACCTCTTGTTTGTGGTGGATGTGGGTGTTCTTTTGCAAATTTGAGTATCAATTTTGATCAATACCGATGACTTGAATCGTGCTCATAATCGAACAAACATTAATGTGCGGCTATGATGAGGGCAAATGAAGTTGCATAGACAATATGTGAACTCTTTGCATCTCATTGTGACTAGCCACGCATCGAATTGAGTCTCTTGTTATGAACATTGCCCACTCACGAATGTGTGGAGTCTTATTGGTCATTGATGTCAATGCCTTGTGTGATAAGCTTACCATGAACCATGTGTGATGACACCTAGAAATTGCCCCATTGGTCCGGTTGAGTAAGTGATGCAATCTATTGATATGATCTTAGGAAACTTTAAAGAGTGTGAAACAATTTGACAGTATACCCCTTTTGTGGCCTACCTTGTTAGTGTGTGAACCCCTTTTGAGCACCCTTTGAGCCTTAACCTTTTCTTGGAAGAAACTTGATAACATTTTGACCTTTTATTGATCAATTGCCCATAATCCTCATGATTTGTTGCTTGTTTGAATAGACAACTTAGGCCAAAAGCCTAAGTTGGGGGTGTGGTGAAAAGAGAAGGTAAATCAAGGAGTGCAAGAAAGTCCCCTTTTACCCATGTTTTGAGAAAAATGGAACCCCTACATACAAAAAAAAAAAAAAAAAAAAAAAAAAAAAAGGAGAGAAAAATAAGAAAAAAATGAAAAAGAAAAAAGAATGAAAAAGTTGTGGAATAAAGTTGTGAAAATACCAAAAAAATGGGGTTTCCAACAATCCATGGAAAGTGAATAATGGGATGACATGTGAGCATGGATGTAAAATGATGAAGTAAAGGAAAGGAAGTGTTGTTCACACCACATCTTATAAGGACTATAACCATTGAGCCTAAATGACCATACATTTGCACTTAGCCTCGTCACAAGCCGTGAAAAGACCTTTTTGATCTTGAATGGGCAAACCTATGGGTGAAATCATACATTGTGTTCATCTTTGTGAGTGTGAGCGTTGCACTTGATTCTAGAGCTTTATATTACGAACCATTGTGTGTGAATATGGAATCATTCTTTGTGTGAGGGCATTTAATCACTTTTGTTGATCTTTAACTTGCATTTGAATCAAGTAATGTTAGTTTGAGATTCTTTAATAATGGTGAGTCATAACTTGAGTCTTTGAGTGGACAATTGATGCTTGCATGAGTAAGTTTAGTCTTTTTGTGTGCATTCATGTTTGAATCTTGTGTAGCACTATTTGAGATGTCCTTTTGAACTGCTGAACTTGAGTTTTACTTGAGGACAAGCAAAAGTTTAAGTTGGGGGTGTTGATGAGTCCATAATTTGGTCTCATTTGGGGCTTTATTTGAATAGATTTAGTGTTCTCAAATGCATATTTTGTGCCAATAAGTGATGTAAATCCTTGAATTTAAGGTATTTGGATTGAGGAACAAAGCATAGACATTAATGAGCAAAAAGGAACAAGGCATCTAAAAAGACGAAGAAAAGAATGCCTGAGGATCGCCTAATCCATTGGGCGAGTCGCCGAATGGCCTAGGCCTCGCCTAAAGTTCCAGTGTGCCAAGAAAAGAAGGAGAAAATCAAGTAGGCAATTGAAAGGAGGAGTCGGCGAGTCACCGAACGGTTCCGCGGTGCAGTGCTATATTGCCCAAAGTTTCAAAACTTAAAAGCTGCTGAACAAAAATGTAAAATGGAGATAACAATTACCAAAGGGTGGATCGCTGAGTGGATCAGCGATCCCAACTAACTGCGCCGACTGAACCTTCGCAGCACACTTTTTGACAACCATAAATATTTTTTTAAATTTTTAGCTTAGTATCTGATTGAACATTCAGTAGTTTTTTAAGTTTAGAGTAGAGAACTGAATAGAGAGACAATATTTCCTTAGCTTTGAAATTTCCATTTCTAAGAAATTGGAAGTGGGTGTTGCCGATTCTTCATCTTAGACCTTTCTAAAGACTATATCAATCCTACCTAGTTGATGGAAACATAACTCGGTAATAATTTCTACCTTTTTACTGGTCTAGCTAAAACCCCAATTCTTGGGGTGTAATTATGTGATTATGGGTTGATTTAATTTTTGGGTATTGTTAATTGATAGTTTATTTGCTATTTAAAAGTGATTTCGTTAAGTAATTGTGGTTGAATTTAATGGGTTGTAGTTGCAAATACAATCTTAACTTCATTTTTTTGGCTTGCTCGAGAGAGAGGTTTTAAAACCAAAATTACTAAATCGATGGTCAGTGGGTATTGGGATCATCTGTTTAGCTTGAGAGAGTGAATCCTAAACCCTTTTCCATAAATTCAGCTTGAGAGAGTAAATCCTAAACAATTTTCCACACATTCAACTCGAGAGAGTGAATGGACTAAAGCGAAGGTTGTGCTTCATTGCCGCTCATTGATGTTTGATAGAAATCAATTTGATTCGGGGTAAATTGTTAGAGAGAAAGTTTACCCCCACTAAAGTCTAGCTTATTCACTAATTTGCAATTGTTTACTATTATTTAGAATTACCCGGTTGTTTACCTTGACCCATAACATATTACAACCCAAGAATCTCATCTCCATATTCGTATTCTCGTATTATTTACTATTTTAGTTGATAGTATAAACATACCCCCTTTATATTTGACACTTGTGTCACCTATAATTTAAACCATGCTTTTCTTTGTAAATATTTTTAGCTATAATTGACTTGAGCATATTTATGCTTTTATATTGATTCTTGAGTACGAACCACTCCCTTGGGACTTGACTCCAACTCACTAATTGGTTTATATTACTACTTACTATCGTTGGCACTTAGTATTTGATGAAGTACCATGATACTTGAAATCAATGAGTAACGTGCTTTCCATGATCTCTCTATCTAGCATAATGAGGTGCTTTTCCATGTAACCTTGAATCGGTAAATGGTAATCATTCATGAGAAATAATTTGTCATCGACTAGTAGAGAGATACTCTACCACATATAGTAAGAATGACTAAAGAGGGACAAGTCCCTAATGAAAGTAGCATGTTTATTATGAAACATGATTACTTCAAGGAAGTATTATAAGTTTGTTTCTGTATGAGATTGGTTGTATGATGATAGCTTAGATTGGATTGTTAATTGAGTTGTTTTCCTTGATATGTATGACTAGAGGTGATGACCCAAGTCTTGAGTAAGAATAAGTTGAGGTTACTTGAGAAGTGTTCCTCTTATGATATGATGATTTACGTGCACTGAATATGCTTATGACATATGTTAATGTCTCTTATGCTTATAGTCTATGTCTTATGTTGACAATGTTTATGCAATGCTTATGTTGATGATTTATTTTTTTGCCATCATATTAGTACATTTTATTACTAACACATACTCTTGCCTAGATTCTTATGAAATGTAAGGTCCAGTGATACTGACTTACATCTTTGTGGTTAGGGTCTTAGTAGACTAAGCAAGTGAAGATTTGGTAAGCCCTTATAGAATCAAGGATTTGGACACCTTTCCTTTATGTCTTTCATTTTATGTTTCGAACTATTGTATGTGTTGTGTCCCAAGACTATTCAAGTATTAGATAGTTTGAGACAAGTGTAAAGACTTCCGCTTCATTTTATGAGACTTTGATATTGTTTTGAATTTCCACACCATTTTCTATTATATTATGTTATGAAAGCTAAGTGGATTGTATGAGTCCTCTCTAGGTCTTGTACGCCATGTTACATCTAGGGTGTACCCCTGGGTCGTGAAGAGTTCTAATGCAAACTTGTGCATACATTGTCTTATTTTTGTAGGATCGACGCTCCTACCTCTCACACTTGTGGCTAGTTGATAATTCTACCAAATTCAAGAGTTTGTGAGTCCTCATGTTCCGAGGACCAAGACACACTTACTTGCTTCGTGTCTTTCTAGTTTTACAATGATGCATGTGGTGTATCGGTTATGTCCCACCACTTTTTTTTTTATATTTACATGGCATGTTGAGACTATGTAAGAGTTCTTCTTTGTCAAAATCTTTCATGATATGAGATTGCTACTTTTTGAAATCTTTATTTTGTATTATCTTGTATGATGTATGCTAAGTGGCTTGTGTAGATTCTGCTGAGATTCTATATGCAATGTTACTCCTAGGGTATACTTTGGGTCGTGACAAACTTGGTATTCAGATCACAAGGCATAGAAGTTCCTAGAATGTCTCACAAGTCACGTGGAGTAGGGTGTTGTTCATGACAGTGATGTGTGACACACTTAT
The DNA here is from genome assembly GCA_037074985.1 of Solanum bulbocastanum. Lineage (NCBI taxonomy): Eukaryota > Viridiplantae > Streptophyta > Magnoliopsida > Solanales > Solanaceae > Solanum > Solanum bulbocastanum. The sequence continues at coordinate 17,541,729 of CM073603.1, forward strand.
GAATATGAGGCTATAAGATTTTAAGGAACTTTAATGAGTCAGGTATTTCGAGTCATTTAGGGCTTAATATCTAGACTTTTTAGTGTCCTCAATGCCTATTTTATGCTCTAAATTGATGTTTAAATGCTAATTTGTAGCAATAAAGGCAAAAAGAAAAAGTCAAGGATATTACTAGGCAAAAAGAAGCAAAAAATCTAAAGAAAAGCAACGTTGATGCTCGCCAACACAACTCAGCGAGTTGCCGAGTAGTTCTTCAGCTCACCAAAAGTTACAGCAGGCCAGCCCATGAACAAAACCAACTCGGCCAGGAAATTAGAGCATCAGCGACTCTCAGAATAGATTGGCGATGGAAGCTCTGACCGCCTAAAGTCACAAAAGGGAAGAGTGGAAATGACAAGCCAAGAAGGAAATGGAAAGGAGCACTTGGCGAGTCGCCGACTTAGTCGATGAAGCTAGACTTATTCTACTGAATGGTTCCGAAGTTGATAATCTAGACACGTATAAATGTGACTTTAAAAATATATTTCTTCAGTTCTGAAGTCTTGGATTGTTCCCACATTGTCTATTTTTGGATTTTTTGATCCCTAACACTGTTCTTTGACTTTTTCAGTAGAGATTTAGGGTTTATTTGATTTGAAATTCAATTTGTTCATTTTGAAGACTTGTGGATTGTTATCCAAGCTGATGGAAAACATAGTTAGTAACTATTTCTCGTTCTTTATCATGTGTGGCTGAAACCCCCATTTCTGGGGGTGTGATTATGTGATCGAATGCTTCAATTAGCTTATGGTTATTAGTATTTACTAATTTTAATGTTGATTTGAACTGGGTTCAATTGATACTTGAGTTTTTATTGATGAATTATAGTTTCAAATACAATTCTAGCATAGTATTTTAAGCTTGCTTGAGAAAGAGGTTTTAGAGTTAAAACTATAAATTGATGATTGTAGTGATTTGGTTATTGTAGACATAGCTTGAGAAAGTGGGTCGATATTCAATTTTTTTAATGTAGCTAGAAAGATGATATTAATTGATGTATTGGGATGTTTATATTTGTTATGGTTCTCGAGGTTTGAGAAAACTCTCTTGATTTGTTTTAGTTGATTGAGAAATGACTATTACATTTAAAGCCTAGCCTACCCACTAAGTTTTAGCAATTTTTAGTAAGTAATCATCACCCATTTAGCGAAATTGGCATTTAATCGATCACACACCCAAGGATGCCTCTCTACTTGTTTAGTCTCGATTGTTCGAAGTTTTTAATTGCTCACTCAAATCCCCTCAATTGACATTAATTTTCAAACCCCTTCCATTTACTTTAATTATTTTGAAAATGTCTACTTCTACAAATGATTAGAACACTCCATTCACTTCATAATCGAATTCTTAACCGCATCACTCCATATGGGATCGACCCCAACCCTTTGTTGGGTTTATACATGATTGCGACCACCTACACTTAGAATCAAATGAAGTGTAGTTGAGTGTTATCAAAAATTGTGCCGCTGCCGGGGATTGGTGTTTTGAATTCTTTTAGTAAAGTTTAGTTATGAACTGATTGTGTTGTAGTTGAATCAACTAATTTTTGTACTTTGTTGGCTGCTCCCAAACAAGTAAAGAGATGAGTGTTAATGGGAGCAATATACCCAACTTGGGCACACTGATGACATCGGTAACTTGAACAATGTCAATGAAGATCAGTAGGGAAGTGTGGGTGCTATTCGATTGCTTCTGATTGTGGGGAATGTGGTATTTCATTTGACTAGCACTATGTTGTAGTTGTTGCAAATGAAGGGTCTATTTGGAGGTTTAGCTGTTGAGGATCCTTATGACCACATCCGGAACTTTGTGGATGTGTGTGGGCCATTTTCTTTCAAGAACATTACTCAAGAGTCGGTTCGACTTCGTTTTTTTCCCTTTTCCTTAATGGGGGAAGCAACGAAGGGGTTGGTAAGTTACCAAGAGATTCAATCACTTCTTGGTAGGAGCTCTTTGATACGTTTTATATAAGGTTTTTCACTCCCTCAAAGATGGTGACTTTGAGAGATAATATTAAGAACTTTAAACAAATGGATTGTGAACCAATTCATGAAACATGGCTGAGGTTCTAGAAATTACTGCTCCAATGTCAAACTCATGGATTCCCAAACTATGTGTTCTTGAAATACTTCTACCAGAGTCTAGATTTAGTAAGCAATGGTCTGGTAGACCAGCTTGTTTGAGGAGGAATTATGCAACAACCATTTGAAATAGTAGTTAATCTTTTTGATGAGATACCAAAAATAAACTGTGCTTTGGATACTAGAGAAGATCAAGTGACTCCTTTAAACTTCAAAATAACAAAGGAAGAAATGGAAAAAGACCAAGATTGGGAAGCAAACATAGCCAATAGGATGACCCAAATTGACATATTATGAAAGCAAGTCATGGGCAATGGTTCTAAGGCTACTCATGCACTTGGAGTTAATGGAGTGAATCACGATGAAGCGCAATTTGAAGCTATGTACCATGAGGAAGTACTCTTCCCAAAAAATCTAGGAGGAGGTTTTTTGCCCCAACTATCAAAGGCCAGGTAGGAACCAAGGCTAGAATATAAATCGTGATGACGGTTGGAGAGACTGAGATGGGGAATAGCTTGACCGTGGTACTAATTGGATAGAATAGGACAGTGACAAAGAGCGATATGGAACTCCCCATGAGCGCCAAAAGCAAAAAGGGCAAAGGAATGATCCTGAAAAATTCTACACTGAAGATATGCTTGCACGCATTCTCAAAGAAGTTGAAGGATCGGACAAAGTGCTAAGGGAAATGAAAGATGATGCCTCATCTTTGAACCAAACAATTACCTCACATTCAGTATCAATTAAGTAGCTAGAAACACAAATGGGTTAAATTTTGACTTATTTGACCCCAAGACCAAAATGAGGCTTAAAGAGTGACACCATGTTAAACCCAAAGAATGAAGCTTGAAAGAATGTCTTGGAAGGCGCTTCTTTGGAGGTACCCAAGTTTTTCATTTTTAATGTTGTTGTTTGAATAACCGGTGTTAGATGTACTGGTTTAAAATTAAAAATTTTGGAAAAGGGGCAATTCACTACAAGAAAAAAGTCGTTTAGCTATAGATGCAAATCCTAGCTAAAGTGATAAAATCCCTAGCTAATGTCAATTTAGCTAGGAAAATGACCCTAGCAGACCTTCAAAGCTAATAAGCTCTTAGCTAATTTTTAGCTAGTAAATAATGTCATTCCTAGCTAATTTAGCTAAGATATCTCTACAAGGCTCTTTTCGAAGCAAACAGTTTGCTACGTGTATGCTAGCTAAATTCATAGCAAAATTTGTTTGGTAAATGTTGACTTTACTAAGACATAGCAAGGAATTACCCTATCTAAACTTTCAAATTCTCTAGCTATTTTTCAAATTTTGCTTGGAATAGTTTCTTTGCTAAATGACTAGCTAAAAACAGCTAGGGATATTTTCTAGATAAATCTGGCTAGAAATTGTATGATGAATACAAATATAATTTTCTATATTTGACAAAAGATGAAAAACATAGTTAAATCAAATAAATTTTTCAAAATAAGCACAGTTATAATATCATCAATCCTTGAATAGTGAAGTACATGTTTACTAGCTAAAACGTGTCTTAAAACATAAAAACAGTAGCATAAATGTCTTAAAACATAAAAACAGTAACATAAATTATCTTAAGGTACATTTGGGGTAGAACCAGATCCATCTGGTGGTGGTTGAGGAGTAAAACCAAGCATCCGAGCCACAGCAGCACGAGTCGCAATAGTCACTTAAGCTTCCATATTTTCTTGAAAATCCATCTGCACATGCTCTTGCATATTCGTCATCCGTTGCTCCAACACGCGGTCAAGAACTTGTTGAAATTCAGATGTTTCAAATATCTGTTGAGTAGAAATATTTGAAGGATTCTGAGCAGTAGAGGATGCACAATTAGAATTCTTTGAATCTGCCAACAAACAATTTTTAGAACCAAGACCATATATTTTTCATTTTTTAGTTCCACCAACTACTTCTATCCAAGTTTTAAGTAATTGCTCCTCTGATACCATTTTCAATTAATTCACATCATCTTCACTAGTTTTTTCTTCTTCATCTTCGCCATTTGTGGTCGTGTTTCTCTCCATGTCTCTGTCATCTACTTCAAGACCTTCTTCATTCCTTAATGTTGAAGTCTCACCCACCTCATCCTTAATTGTATTTGTAAATGCATTATGAAAAAGAATAAAGTGGTTAGCTATTAGATTGAATAACAAAGCTATCAAGTTGCAAAAGGTGCTATGAAAGTACACAAATTTATTTTGTAATAGAATAAATGGACAACAAGAAATAAGCTTATATAATTAAAGGAATAGAAAACTGTAATTGATGAAGTAAACAATGAAATATATATTTGAACTAATACATGAACATCTTTCCTAAATGCTATATTGAAACTATATAGGTTCCTTATTCAGACCTTAAGGTGGAATGAGAGTTAGGCTTAACAAAATATAATGAGTTCAATAAGAAATATACAGATGGGAAGAAGTTTGGAACAACTTGTTCATGTTGAACTGTCCACTTGTATGCCTTTAACCTATAACCCACAGAAGAAAATTGTTGGACGACAAGTAATTGTATTAGAGGCACCAGAAATAACGAAACAGACCGATGAATGAAATAATGCTTTAGTGATGTATACGTTGTGAAGCACCTACTTTCTCCTACATGAAGTTATTGGAAGCTCAGCAGTTCCTCTAGGATCAACTAACCGCTCCTGTATGAGTTCAAATACTAATAGCGGTGAGTGTAGGTCTGTAGTTTTTTTATTCTAAAGAGTCTGGAGATTTTATGAATACTAGGCCTTCTGTGCATATGGAAGTCTATAACCTGCAGATTCTTTCACCTATTGCTAGAACACCATCGAATTTGAGAAACAGTTCATCTAATAGAGGACACCATGTCATGATGGAGAACCACTGAATTCTTAATGTGGACCGTCCTTTACCAGCCTCAAGATCATCAGCAGGATGTATGAGTTGTTCCATGGAGTCACATATGCCGCAGTTACCACTGTCTCATTCTTCCACAAATCAAGGGATTTGGTACACTTATGGAGACTCAGCTGTGACAGACATCTTTTTCACTTCAAAATAGTTATGGTTGCGGTCTTTAGGCCCTGATGCATCTGAAGTTCTTGTCAGACATAAGTTTGAGATGTTTGGTCTAGTAAATCTATTTCCATTCTTTGCATTCAAAGGTTTTGCTTTGGTTGAATACCAAAACGTTATGGATGCGGTGAGAGCCAAGGAAATCATGCAGGGAAATTCTCTTTGGGGTGCTGGCCTTCGAGTAAAATTCATGGATAAAGGATTAGGTACGAAGGGGTTTATAAATAGTGTAGGTGTTGGTTATTGTTGCTCTATTTATGTTCAAAGTGCTCAGAGCTACTGGATGAAGGATGATGTCATGCATGAGCTGAGACAAGCACTTCAAAAAGGTCCTCAGATGGTTACAAATGGGTGCTAAAATTTTGTTTCTATACCTGAGTTATATTACCACGATACAGGCTGCTACATAGTGAAATTCCAAAACCAAAATGATAGAGATGAATTCCTGTTCATTGACCCTGAACTATTGGGTTGTGGAAACTCTTAGTAAAATTGCTAGTCATCTAGAGAAACAACTCTTTCCAGATGTGTGTACTGCTAAACAGAAAAGAGTATCCTACACCAGAATCTTGGTGAAAATAAATGTAGCATGAGGTTTACCAAAAGAGGTTGAAATTGTTGATACTACAGGAAGAACGTTTGTTCAAAATATTAATTATGACATGAAACCCATATTATGTAAGAAATGTAGAAGATTCGTCATATATGCAGCTTTGATGATGGTGGACACATTCAACCTCCAAATAGGAGGGGTCAACAGGAAATTGTTTTGCCAAGACGAGGCAGGAGAAATCAGGTGCAAAAGCAAATCCCTAGACCAGGGTTAAACAAAGATACATGCCTCCTCCACATGTAGATGGTACACATGATATGAAAAACATGATCAAAATAAGGAACCGCACAAAGCAATGAGAATATAACATCATAAACAAAGGGAGGAAAAGCAAACAAACTTACAAAAAGAGTGTTGTGACATTCCAGGAAGGATAATCACTTCCATTGGCGTGGATAACTAGCAAAGTGATTTGTCATACATAGAGTTGGTGCAGTTAGGCACCTACTAGAGGAAACTACAAACATGGACAAAAATGAATATGGCTAATGTTTTCTATTCACTATCTCGGGGAAATGAGGTAAGAAGATAGACTTAGAAACCTCCTGATAGGAGGGTACACCTCTCTCTTTAATGAACTGGTTAATCTGGAACATAATGGGAATGAATAGGCCCTCCAAACAGAAAAAGATGACAAGGTATTTGGTAAACCACAAAATTTCTTTTGTTGGAATACTAGAAACAATGGAGAACTAACATAAGTTCCCTAAATGTGTGAATAAGATAACTAGATGCTGGAGTTATGCACATAGCTACTCATTAGCCGAAAGTAGGAGAATCTGGATTTTATGAAAGCCTGGTGAAATAACTATTTTGATAGAAGTAGTACATGATCAATTTATGCATCTATAACTAGTCATTAGCCAAAAATAGTAGAATCTAGATTTTATGGAAGCCTGGTGAAATGACTATTCTGATAGAAGTAGTACATGATCAATTTATGCATCTATAAGTATTCATTAGCCAAAAATAAGAGAACTTGGATTTTAAGGATGTCTAGTGAAATAACTATTCTGATGGAAGAAGTACATGATCATTTTATTCATATAGAGGTAGCAAGTAAGTGTTCCAATTTTTATTGTTTGCTAACAGTGATATATGCCAAAAATTTTAGAGAGGAAAGGAGAAGCTTATGGCAAAAATTACTTAGAATAGGATCTATCATCACTGAACCTTGGTGTATTTGTGGAGATTTCTATTCTGCCCTACTAGATTTGGAATTAATTAGGGGCCAACAGGTCAATGACTCTGAAACAAAAGACTTTAAACAAGTAATAAATGTATTAAATCTTACAGATATGAAATCTATTGGAAGAAGGTATACCTGGACAAATTGTAACATATGGAGTAGAATTAATGACAATGCCCTTTGTAATGATTATTGGATGATACAACACGGAACCATGATAGCTCAATTCAAGAAGAATAGTTTTTCTGATCACTCGCCGATTCTTATTAAGCTAGTGCATATAATGGACCCCACAAGCCTTTAAGATTTTTGAACATACTGACTAAACATGAGAGCTTTTCAAACATTATTACGACCTTTTGGAAACAAATGTAAAAGGAGGAGATATATACTGAAAAAAATGAAGTTGTGTAAAGAACCTCTATAGAGGTTATTGACATAGGAAATGGGGAGCTTTGACAATAGAGTCACCGAGGCAAGAGAGAAGATAGAATCCACCAAAAAAAATAGATCACTCAGCATGTGGGGACTACTGTAGCCAACACTGTATTTGACATAGAAAAAGAAGTTGTAGTTGAACATCAAAAATTGTCTTATCTCCAATAGAATGTGTTGAAATAGAAATCTAAGGCTCACTGGCTTGAAGTAGCAGGAGACAACAACAAGAAGTAGTTCATTATATGTGTGAAAAGTAGAGCCAACATGGATAATATTTCTATTCTAACCAGCCTTGAGAGTAGACAACTCCTAAAACATGATGAAATTGAGAAAGAGATACTTCAATTTTATAAAAGCTTGATGGGTTCTTGGAATGATTGTCTAGTAGTATTGAACTAATACAAGACATCTTTTCTAAATGCTCTATTGAAACCATATATTATCCTTATTCAAACCTTAAGGTGGAATGAGAGTCGGTAAGAAACAAAATACAATGAGGTCAATAAGAAATATACAGATGGGAAGAAGTTTGGAACAACCTATTCATGTCAAAATGTACTTCCACCATTGGTATGTCTTTAACCTATAACCCACCAAATATAATTGATGGACTACCATTAATTGTATTAGAGGCACCCAAAATAACAAAACTGGCTGATGAATGGAGTAATGCTCCAGTGATGCATATGTTGTGAAGCACCTACTTTCTCCTACATAAGCAATTATATAGATGGGTACTAAAATTTTGCTTCTGTAGCAGCGTTATAAAAACACGATCCAAGTTCCTACATAGTGAAATTCCAAAACCAAAACGATAGAGATAAAGTCCTGTTCACTAGCCCTTAACTATTGCAGTGCAGAAACTCTTAGTATAATTTCTAGTCGACTAGAGAAACAACTCTTTGCGGATGTATGTATTGCTAAAAAAATAGTATCCTATACCAGAGTCTTAGTGAAAATGAATGTAACACAAGGTTTGCTAGAAGAGGTTGAATGGGTGTTTCTCGAACAAATACTTACAGAATCAGGATTTCCCAATAAAGTGAAAGCATGGATAATGATATGTTTCAACAGTGAGATACTTGAAGTTATTTCAAATGTGAAATCAATTTTTTGGCAAAATAGTCCACCCTCAAACAAGTGCACCTAACATCACAACTAACAACCAAATATACTTAAAGTTCTTTCAAATGTGAAATCACTCTCCTTGCATTATGCCCAAGAATTTAAGAAAAAGAAAAGTTCTCATTAACAAAGCAATTTCTTTTTTCTTCTTAGAAAACAATTCACATGGATTTAAATTTAAACAAAAATAAATTTAAGAGTAAATATCACTGACGAAATGAGATAAAAACATACCCATATCCTTTCTGACTTTCCACAGATCCACTTCTTTTCGTTTTTGGTTTTCTGAGTCATTAGAAATAATTCATCTTTCCGAAGCTCTTTACCAGTTAGTTCCTTCTACAACCATTAAATATATTGTTAATTATCAACATAAATCAGAGAATAACATAAGACCAATGCTAATTAATACTAAAAAAAATAAAGAATTACTTACATGTCTTCTTCTGTACTCAGTAAATGCAACTGGTCCTCTAGTATGTAAAGAAGGACCTTCTCAGTTGTTAGATGACATTCTATTCTTTGAGTTGATTGCTTACATTTACTTAAAATCGTCAGAGTTCCAATATTGCATTAAACCATCCCAATGAACTTGAGCAATCCACTTTGGTATTTTTTTTGTTCTGAAAAATGTCTTATTTGCTTTTCTGAAACTGTCACTCAATCTTTCACTACCCACACGGTTAAAAGTTTTTCAAACAAGTACTTTATCTTCACTAGAAAAAGAATAATTCTTCTGTAAATATAAATTAAATAATCAATTAAGTATTGTTTTTCAAGTTGAGACGCACGTTAAGAAAATAACTAGTTATCAAGAAGGTCGGCCTTGGAAACTTAGAAGACATTGTGTAAACCAAGAAGTGTATGAGGCTTTTATATAATTGATTGCCAAGTGTGTAACAAAGTTTCTAAGCTTTTATGGGTTGTATCCTTCAAAAAAATATCCAAATGGCTACACAACCTCTACATAAAGAGATAAGACATATGCATAATCAAGACTCCTAAAAAAACTTGTTGGCATGTGAGAATGATTTTCCAATGTAAAATTTGATTCAATCATAACACACTACTCACTGATCTGAAGCAGTTAGCTGAAAAGGAAAGCACAATATAAAAGAAACTTACCATTTATGTCAAAATTCTAGAAATTGATATGGAAGAGTCTGATAATTATCAAAGAGATAGTACTGAAACACCAGTACATTCTATGAATAACATTACTGAAAATGCTAGATGACTTCAACAACACCAGAAAGAATAAAAACATTGAGCTCGAGAAATCATCCTCCAACTTCACACAAAAAGACAACATCAGGCCAAATAGTGGAATCTCCTTTAAAGACAAAATAATTTTCCCATTAAAAAGTATATTACGAGATTCATATATCAATTAATGTCTTCTCACATGCATACATGCATACTTATTTTTATTTTTAGAATTTACTAATGCGAAAAATCTAATGCCTAAGATAAATTTGCAGATTCTTGTCCAGGTATAGATACCTTAAAATCATTAAACCTGTCTTGTACATTCTCTGGAACTTTGCTCCAACAATGCTATGGTCCAGAGCAGCTTTTTTTAAAGGCTAACACCACATCTCAAACAACCTCATGTTGGCAGAATCTACAAAATCATTAATACAATACATTATGAGAAGATTATTAAATGAAAACATATTTAGCCATTACTTCTATAATTTTGTATTACTTAAGTATCTCCATTTACTCTTAAGGATTTTATGCCACCAAGTGTATCTTTTTTGTCTTGTGGATTACTACAAAAGATGTGAGTCTTTGTTCAAAATAAACATCATGAGTTGAAGTTTCTTGTTGAGCACCAACATTCTAAAAAAAGGTGTTTGTTGTCGTCCAACATCTAGAGAAGCAGGAGCTTATTATTGACCACAAACATTTTTAGGAGTAGTTATTTGTTGAGCATTGGCTTCTTGAGATGTATGTACACTAGTTTCATGTGATGAGAAAATATAATGGTTTAAACCAATTTGTTGTGATGTAGGAATTGATGATTCACTAACATCCTTTTGAGAAGTGTCTAGTGGCAGCTTGCTGCCTCCTCCTCCTTTGTTAGTTATGCCCCCATGGCCTCCCCAACTACGTTTAATGCCTCTTCCCCTTGTCATATTTCCTGATCAAAATCTAACTAGACCTATAGAATAATACTCAAGAAGTCACTTAAAAATTTTCAACATATCATGCTATAAAAATAATTAATGTAGATAAAATAACGAAGCTTATGTGCACTCAATGTTCACTAATATAACAAAAGAAAACAAGATAGATCGATTCACCCATTTAGATGGTGAATAAAAAAAATTTACTCCTGCAATGATATTACGTAGTATATGTTGTTGCAGCAAGGGTGGAGTTTCCTTTTCTTCAATAAAAAAGAACTATAGTCCTGCACAGTTGAAGTGTTGCATTCTTGACACATAAAAATGGTGAGATTAAGACTCTACTACAGTATTCTGCAAACATTTGCTACTATGGAGACTACGTTTCATCCACACTTCTTCATATGCATATCACTAAAAATCTCCAGCTCCTCCTCTACTCCTTCCATAAATTACATATATAAAACGATAATAAATTACTGGAAACATACTAAGGTAATTTCACTAACTCAACTAGTTTAGGGAAAAGTACCTATATATGACTAACTGAATATGAGATCAAATACTCTACTTAAACATATGATAACACTTTAATTGATGGCTTCTAGGCAACCTCAAGAACCTTCACTCAACAAAGTCACTTAGTAGATGGCATCGCTAGAAAATAAATGCATTTAAAAGAGTGCTAAATAACTATTTTAACAGATTGATGAATCAACTTCGAAAAAAAATACTTAGGTTTTCAGAAATGACATCAAGCAACAGAAAATAGTAGCAATAGTAATAAAAGAAAACACTCTAGAATAGAAATTATAGTAAAAATTCATTATCATTCACTCTCATCGTTTCAAAGTTTTCATCACTTTGTTCATCTTCTCCATCTTCAGAGAGTTCAAAATCAGATTTTTCTATCTCTTCATCACTTTCAATAGCATTAATATCATGCTCTAGATCAATTTCACCAGTCCCATTTTTAGCTTCATGTATTTCCAATTAACCATTTTAATGACGTAAGCTATCAAGATCATCAGTGATATTTGGGATTATGGGGGGTAAATTGTCATATTCTTGGTATGGGATATTTGGAGAATCAATTTGATTGATAGCTTTTATTTTACACACTGCCCACCAGTCAATACTATCAAGATCATCAAGATCATATTCTTTTTATGATTGATATCAATCATCCCATACTGATTATGAACCTTACACCCTTAACCCATTGATGGATTAAACCAACCACATTTGAACAAGACAAGAGTGGTTCTTTTCTTTGTTGAATTGGAATATTCGAGTTGTATCACCTCACCAAGCAATCCATAATAGTCACTTTCATAGTCATTCCAAGTTGTCCCTTTTATGCGCACACCACTATCATAGTTGATTTGTTAGAGCCATGACTAAGTGTGTGGAACCTATAGTCATTTCTAAAATATTGAGGCAAAGTTCGCACCCACTTATCAAGACCAGAAGCCAAGTCTCTTAACCGCTCATCACTTATGTTGTTAGCTGGATTGAGAACCTAAAAAATAAACAAAATAGACCGATCATATATATATTTATGTATAAATTATAACTTGATGTAGATAAATAAAAATAAGAACTTCTTCATACTATAGTATTTTACTCACATAAGCTTCAAACTAGTTGAGAAATCTACTATTCGTCTCTTTATCAATTTCCTCGAGACTGATATTTTTTGAATTTCTTTTCAATTCAGCTTCAAAGATACTACAGAAGTAAGAATTTATTATTTTAAATTATCCATTCATATAGTACATATATATTATATAGGTAAAATCTATAAACTTACGGGATGATTGTTGAATCTCCTCACAATTCAACAAAACATATATTCTTATTGCATCCCACTCCTTATCGAACCAACAACAACCATTCATCTCCCCACTCGGACATCCGGGATGCAAAAAGATGGTTAAACAACCATCGGGTGCATCAACTTCACCTCCATCATCATTTTGAGTAACTTTGTTGAGCCTAGTTTGCACATTAGGCTGGAAATAATGAGAACTGAATGTTGAAATTTTTTTAATGATATAGGCTTCACATATTGATCCCTCGACACGATATATACTTTTTACCATCTTCTTTAAAGTGTGTATTTCTATGCATTGGTACATATATAGTTAGTGTGATGTTAGGTAATTAAATTGACTATCTAATCAATGATATAGTTTAGACTTTTACCGCTCAAAAGGATTACATCCATAGAAAATGGACTGGACCTCCAGCTATTGCTTCATATGGTAAATGAATTGGCAAATGTTCCATGGGATCAAATACACCAAGAGGAAATATTTTCTCTAGCTTGCAAATTGTAACATTTATGCTTTCCTCAAGCTTTTCGAGATCTTCTACTTTTAACACATTTGCGCATAAACCTTTAAAAAATAAACTTATCTCTGTTAACGAATTCCAAATTGTCTCTGGCAAAAGATCTCTAAATGCAATTGGTAGCAACCTTTCTAGAAATATATGACAATCATGACTCTTCATCCTTGATAATTTACAATCTTTCATGTCTACACATCTAGACAAATTTGAAGCATAACCATCTTGAAACCTTAAGCTTTTCAACCATTCACATATCCACTTTCTTTGTTCTTTTGTCAATGAATAGGCTGCCTTTGGCATCAAAATTTTTCCTTCATGCTCCAAGAATTCAAGCTCTCGACAATTGCAACAATTTTGCACATCCCTTCTAGGATTTAAATTGTCTTTTGTTTTATCCGTTAGATCCATTATTGTGTTGAATATATTATCAAACACATTTTTCTCAATATGCATCACATCAAGATTATACCGAATAATATTTGCACTCCAATATGGCAATTTGCAAAAAATGCTTTGTTTTGTCCAAATATGTTGATCCCAAAACCCTGGCAACTTACCGGAGGCATGATGATCACACACTTTTGGTAAGGTACAAACTTTGTTTCAAACTTCTTCACCAGAAAACCTAAGTGGAGGAGTAGAGTTCTCAACCCTTCCTCTTAAAAATGACTTTCTATCCCGTCGAAATGGATGACTCATAGGCAAAAATTTACGATGGCAATCAAAGAATGAACCTTTTCACCCATGTTTTAAGTAAACTGCCTTACTTTTACCCATACAACAAGAGCATGCTAATAGACCGTGTGTGCTCCAACCAAACAACATTCCATAAGCTGGGAAATCATTAATAGTCCACATAAGTGCAGCTCGCATTTGAAAATTTTGTTTCTTATGAGAATCATAAGTCTCAACCCCATCAACCCATAATTGCTAATTCATCAATAAGAGGTTCTAAGTATATATCTATATTCTTTACAGGGCTCTTTGGACCAGGAATGAGAAGACTTAAGAACATGTAAGGGCTAGTCATGCACATTTCAGGTGGCAGATTGTATGGTGTAATGATTACTGACCAACAAGAATAAGGATGGGCCATATTCCCATAAGGACTAAATCCATCAGCTGCAAGTCTAAGTTTTATATTTCGAGGCTCGCTTGCAAAGTTAGGATGGCACTGATCAAACTTCTTCCATGCCTCTCCGTCACTTATATGACACATTACCCCAGGTTCTCGACGGTATTTCCTGTGTCATGTATATGTTCAGCTATCTTTGTTGACATATATATCTCTGCAACCTCAAAGTTATAGGCAAGTAACAAAGTACTTTATATGGAACATCTTTTTGCATTCCACTGCCTCTTCTCTTAGGCTTGTAGCGTGGTTTACCACACTTTGGACAATCTCTTTTGTCTTTATTATCCTTGTAATATAGGATACAACCTATCTGACATAAATCTATCTTTTCATATCCTAGCCCAAGTTCTACAACCATTTGTTTAGTCCTATAGTAATCAATAGGTAATTTTGCATCTTCAGGTAAGAGCTCCTTCGAAAATAGCAAAATATGATTATAGCAATTGTCACTCATGTTAGAATCAGACTTAAATTTCAATAACCTGCACAGTGCTGATAAGGGAGAATAAGTCTGACATCCATCAAACAATGGCTCTTCAGCAGCTTTCAACATTTCAAAAAATTCTAGAGCATTTTGATTAGGAGGTTCTTCTTCATTAACATCCATATCAAATACATCACTGTCTAAGTTGAAACTAGGACTTGCTGCATCCAAGACCATTGTACGATATGGATTTATTGGTGTTCTATTAGGCACCCATTTCATCACCTATATTGGTACTAGGTTGAGGCCTAGAAATCGGTACAAAAGACTCCCCGTGTGATTCTCATTGATGATAGTTGGCCATGAAACCATGCTTGTATAAATGAGATCTAATATCATGAGGTTCAAGAAACCCATTATTGTTTTTACATTTTGAACAATGGCACCTTATACTTCTATTAGAAACAAAATCAGGTTGCATTAATGCAAACTCTATAAATCCACGCACACCTTTTATAAACTCAGAAGTGACTGTTGTTTGACTTGGCACTAGTCTCTTATACATCCACATGCGATCAACTCTAATGGAACTCATGCTTCCTATCTAACCAATAATGATAAAACACTTCTTTTAGTGCTTAATAATTTATTAATTAGTTAGTAATCAATTAAATTAAATTCAAATTTAACCAGAAATGATCATACCACAAATATCTAATTTAAGAAGGGTTCAATATCACCATTTAACTAAGAAAAAAAAATTATATTTTTCCTATTCAAACATAAATCATGTTAGTCAAGTTTAAACAATTTATGTGATTTCTCTAAGGGATGAAAAAAATAATGTAGAAGCACGTGCATTATACATGCTAACACTATTTAGTCACCCAAGACCAACACAAAATCAGCCACAAAATCACTTTTGGTTCAAGATGGACTCCATAGAAGAGCAATTGAAGTGCTCAAAGCCCCCCCCCCCCCCCTTGGAAGTAGAAAGAGGGATGCAGAGACACTTATCGTGCAACAAAATAGAAAAGCAGAAGGTGAAAAAATGAAGCAATGCGCTGAAACAGCTTGGACAAATAACAGATTGTCACTCGTGGAGGCACTAGAGTCATTCGAGTCATCAGCCAAAGTGTCTTTCATAGCTACTCGGATAAGATGAGTCCTGTAGCTGTTTCCTTCCTTAACATATCTCCATTGAAAAGTTTAAGGCACATTAAACTCATCAACTCACAAGCATCTATATACTTTTTGTAGATATGATAACCTCTAAACAGCAGAATGGATTTCGAAAAAAAAAAAAAAATATCAAAGGACAGTAAGTACATAAAGCCGAACATGAAACAATCACCAATTGCATCACCAAAATTGAAGAAAAAGTTCAAGAAAGCAACTTGTGAAGCTAAAAGAGTCACCTTGAGAAGAAGGTGATGCTTGCACCAGATCTTTAAGGAAATGTAAAACATAATAAAAAAATTGCATTACACAAACAGAGGTGCACTTGGCAAACTTCTGACTTTCTCACTGGCTTGTTTTCGATTTGGCAGTATCCAGAGAAAATCCCAAAATGATTCCAACTTCCTTTTGATGAACATAATAACAAGTTTCAATCTCAAGCTTTAAGAAAAGCAGGGTATCTTCAAGAAAAAAAATACTGTGTGAATTTCTTTCTCATATCTAACAAAAACATATGAAAACTTAGTTTTTCAAATATACCTCTTTATATAAATGAATTAGGTTTAGGAGAACTTCTTACCTTAACTGAAGAAGGAAGTAACAATTTGTGAATTCAAGCTTCTATAAACTGGAATAAATAGTTAGAATTTTGGGAGCATGATGAAGAGACGTGAAGTAGTGCATCCTTCATTTACGGGATTTGAAGAAGAGTTGTTAAGTTAATTTGTTCTATTTTGCAGGATTTGAAGCTTAGTTAGGGTTTTACTGCTGTACGTTTCTTGTTCTTCTTCTGATTCTTTTCTTTCTACATCTTATATTATATTATATAATTAGTTGTATATATGTTTCTTATTCTAGTTCTTTTTCATTTTACTTCTTCTATTATATATATATATATATATATATATATATATATATATATATATATATATTAATTAGTTGTAAGTTTATAATATATTAATTAGATGTACGTTTTTTACTTCTTATATTATATTAATTAGTTGTACGTTACTTCTGTTAAATTATATATATATATATATTACATATTATTATTATTATTATTATTATTATTATTATTATTATTATTATTATTATTATTTTGTTCCTACACTAAACTAAAATATTATAAAATATCTAAAATATTATAAAATATCTACTTAATTAAATAAAACATAGTAATCATTTATCCTAAAGTAAATTTCTTCTATTAAATATTAATAATTTGAATGTGTTTATGTTAGCCTACTACTTAATTGGAAAAAATTTAATTTTAATCTTCTTATACTTAATGTCGTTTTTAGTCAATCTACTCATCAATTATATTATAGTCTTTTCATCTTATTTGTAAATTTATCTTATTCTATTTATTAATTGTGGCCTTTTCAATTTTTACCGTATCTCCTTTTATTAATTAGTTGTATTATATTAATTATTATTATACTAAATTTTAAAGGTCATAAGATATTATGAAGTCAAAAGTTAAAAAATGAAAATAAATATAAGAAAGTAATATTACATTTATTTGACACATAAAAACATGTGTCTGAATAAATTATTTTATTATATATGACTTTTTCACTTCTCTTAGTTAATTAATTCAAATAACTTAATAATAGTATTTGACCTGATGAAACGTGTACCTTTTGGAATCCTAATCATGTACTCCCTTCGTCCACTTTTATTTGTTATGTTATGTTTTTCTAAAGTCAATTTAACTTTAATTTTCATAATTTACATTAATTAGATATTATAAATAAAAAATTTAGATATTCAAAAACTATACGAAAAGTAATTAAATTGCAATATTTTGGATTTCAATATGATGAAAAAATACATCATAAAATGTTAGTCAAAGTTTTTATAGTTTAACTCAAAAAAATGAAACTATGACAATTAAAAGTGGATAGAGGCAATAATTAGTATGTCATTCGTTGGAAAAAAACCAATAGTTGTATTTTAAGTACTATTGTTACAGTGATTAAGATATTTCTTATTTACTATTAATATATTTAAAACTTTTCACATAAATATTATTTGTATTAATATTTTTTCTTATTTTATTTACTATTTTTCTCCTTTGTTTGCTTTAAATATTTATCTTCATGATTCATATATAGGTATATAATATTCATAACTCTTATGATGTTCATATTCATAACCTCTAAATGATTAATTTAAAATTCTAAGATATCTTTTGATATTCCTCTATTTTATCTATATAAATTCAACTTCTCATATGACCCCACTATCAAAACGTTTATATCATTATTGTACTATTTGATTCATGTTTCTGTTTGACTCGATAAATGGATCTCTTGAATTTTGATTCGTTAGGAAGAAGATAAAGATAAGAACTAAGAAAATTATGTGTTAATTTTGTACTTATTTTTCTATCTATTTTATTATATGACTTTAGTCTTAAGATTTGATACGTTGCATTTTTCAATTTTTATTTCTTTGTCTTTCTCTATATCAGACTTCTTTAATTTAATTTTATATGAATTTTTTATTTTTGAAAGCTTGTATTTTTATTTGGTCTCAAATTAGTCATTTATGACTTCATTAGAAGTTTACTACTATTAACCAAAGTTACGTTCAAGTTTAGAGTTAGTTGCATAAAAGAAATCCACTTAAACACTAAAATACTCCCTTCATTTTGTATTTAATTTCTTGTCCTACTTTTAAAAATTTATTTATAACTATTGAATTATACTATTTATTACACACATGTTTTTATAGAATTATAATTGTTCTAAAGATTTTAAAGAATATATATGGGACACACAACTCAAGTCCTACTAAAACTTAAATATAGAATTTGCAAGAAACTGTCGTAGCAACCTATCAATTTGGCTAGGCATCTTTCCTAGCTAAAACATAGCTAGGGAATAGCTATGAAATATTTTCCTTGCTAAAACATAGCGAGGGAATAGCTAAAAAATATTTTCATAGTTAAACCAAACTCCTTAAAGAGAGAAAAATTGCGCCAGATTTGATTTCCTACAAAAAAATTGGCGCCAATTTTAATTTTCCGCCAAAATTTAGCTAGAGATTTTTGCTTGGAAAGGTCCCAAGCAATGTATTAGCTAGGGATTGTTCATAGCTAATTCCTAGCTATTATTTGACTAAATTTCCAAACTAAAAAGTTTACTAGGAAACAAGACATTTCTAGCTAAAGTCAACGCTAATGTATTGATTAGCTAGGAATATTAGTTCTCTAGCTAAAATCCATAGCAAATAGCATGTTTTCTTGTAGTGATTATGCAAGCTCACGTACTATTCGGTGACTCACTGAACAGGTCGGCCAGCCCTATCTGGATAGTTGTTCTAACCAACTAAATAGCTGGAGTTTTGTAACCTTCGGTAGGCAAATGCACAATTCGGCGAATCGCCGAATGGTAAGTGACAAAAGTTAATGTCGCAAACTAGCTCACAAATTGAAGGGTTGAGAAGGCCTAAACCCTTTTAAATTCAAAAATTTCCTTCATTTCTCATTATTTGACCTTTGCATTCTTACACTTTATATCTGGATTATATTTTTGCTTGTTAATTTTATATTGGGATCAATTGCTTGGGGGATTTTTGCACTTTCACGTTCGTACTTGCTTTCCTAGAATTCATTTTCATCTGCTTTTGAGTTTGGTTTTCCGAACTCAACTTAAATTTTTGTAGATTATGATGCCTGCTTGTATTTTGTTGGATCTATTGAGTGATGTTGAGAAGTTGATATATTTTTAAATGAGGGCCACTATCGTATCATGTTTGTGTTTGTGTTTAGCCCATAATTAATGATTTTTATGTTTAAATTGATAGAAATCATGGGTGTGGGTTGTTTGTATGTAGGGTCTATTGTGGCTTAAGTCTGAGAAGCCCGTATTGTACCGATCCACTTAATTTAGCCAATGACAGAGCAGGTGACATCATTCTTAAGCCGTTTTAGACAAATCAATGGAAGTCTGAGTACCTCATTATCACTATTAGTATGGGTCTGGGCTTAATTTCATAGAATGGTACTTAATTTTCATTATCGTGGGTAGCTGAAAATGGAAGGTTGGGGTAAAAAACTAGCACAAGGGAATAGCCGACGAGCTTAGTCGAGTTCACCGAATGAATCAGCGGTGCTCCAAGTGACTAATGGATCCCATTTTTATTCTTTATTTTTGATGATTTTATGCTGTAACATTCGGCGATATGCCTGAGCTTGCCGAGTTCACTCTGTGATTAGCCGAATGTCTGTTCGGTCGCGCTCTTTCTCAGCCCCCAATTTTAGGAAAATATTCTGTAACTTTCAGTGAGCTATATTTTTATTTTTTGAATGGTGTTAGCGTATCACCGAAAGGCCCTATACTTTGCCTACTTGTGCTAATATCTAATCAATTATATTCTGGAATATTCGGCAACCCTGATCTAGCCTGGCAAATGGGTTCGGCGACTCACCGAACTAGTCAGCGATTTTTGTTGCATGTTTTGAAGCTTTGATACTTTTTGAATTATTTATAATGTATTAGTTTATTCTATGTTGTTTTGCCAGTATGGCCAGACCTTAGGTTCCAAGAAGAAATCAACCACTCTGGAAGAGAGCACAGGGAATATTGATAAACAAGGGTACTGCTCTCTTACGACCTACACAGGCAAAACTTCCTCTGACAGGGGAAAAGCAAAGGTAAGGGAAAGGATCTTTCTTCTCCAAGTCGAGTGGAGGCTAGCTCCAATATTATGGGCATCTATACCTCACCAAATTAGAATCGGATAATAAGGGCAACTCAGGGTCTAGTTTGCCAGTCATTGTATTCGAGCAAGAAGATAATCACATGCTGCAAAGGAGGAGAGCTGGGTGTCCCTCTAAAGTACTACATGATCCAGCCATGATAACGGTGACTCCTACACCTCCTCCACCTCCTCCACCTACTCCACCTCCAGTGAAAACGGTTGAGTAGGTACCTTGAGTTCCCCCAATACAGCCATCTCACCCTCGATCGCTGAACTTATTAAAGGTTCCCGGGTTGAGGACTAATTTATAGGAGAAAAGGTTGTCTACATATGGAATGGTGGACAAGTACCCAAAAGCTGGAACGCCATCAAGTTCCATAAGTTTAAGATCTTTACACGGCCTCGAGGCGCATACATACCTTCTTGGGTCCGAATTTTATGTTTTGTATGTAAATGTTATGCCTAAGGTAAAGAAGAAGGCAAACTCGTTCACACCAGTTGATAATGTGATAGCGCGTTGTAAGAAGGTAAATGCAGAAGCACGGATATTAACAATTTGCTGGGGTGTACGATGAATGTGATTCACTTCTTGGTGGATCAGATACTTAAGAATACCCTTGATGATTGAAAGGGGTGATTGGCTCCTCTGACTTCTGACATCATACTATCGTGGATCGAGCAAGGGGTTCAGATTGAGAAGAAGGATCTAAATGTAGTCGCGCGGTATTGCTTAGGAATTACTAGCATCACCTTGTTGCCTTCCCAGAATGAGTCAATGCTCCTGAATCCTAAGGAGGCGTTGTTAGGATCCATTATTGCCCGAGATGATCTAAATCTTTGATTGATTATTGAGCAGGAGATGGCCATTAGGGCCAACTATAATGAGACTCACTTCATTTTCCAGTGTTGATCACAGAGTTGTGCTGGCATGCTCGAGTGCCATTTATGGAGAAGATGGATATGGAAGTGACTCCCACTTCCTCTTCTAGCATCTTGAGGATCAAGGCCGAGTAGACTACAGATGAGGCGAAGAGGAGGAGAGCTGCACCGGTGGCACTTCCCCGGTTGTTAATGTGGAGATGCTAGAGATAGACACAACCACTCCTACCCAGGCCGATGAGCCTTCAGGTACCCCCTAGACCTTCTACTACTATTCCTTCTACTTCTGTTGCTTCTACTACTTCTACTGATGTTGCTAGTGCTTCCCGACTCCCATTGACCTTGGCTATGCTGTTTAAGATAGCCAATTTTGCCCAATCTGCTGATGTGTATGCCTCTTGAGTAGAGGTTGTTGTTCCTTTCTATGATTGGAGGGCCATTATTACTGCCTTAGCTCCTATCTGGGCTGAGTTGCTAGAGCACCAGTAGCATATCACCACACATGGCTTGGCATTAGACACCCTCATAAGGAGTGTGGAGCCATGTTAGCAAAATAGACAACAATCTAATGATGTGACGACTTTAAGATCCGATGTTGCTAGCCTTGGACGTGATATGAATGTGCTTAAATCCATGGATCTGTCTATGTTTTTCGGCACAGTGGAGCTTCCTAAGGTCCCGAGTACAGAGTTACTAGCCATTTTTTAGATCCCTCCTGCTACTACGACCACAGATGCAGTTATGCCTAATGAGGATGCCGAGTCTGATGCTCCTGAGACTGATGAGGTGGAGCTTGGTACTCGTGATGTAGTAGTTTATGATGACCTGTAGGACCTAGAGGGTGCAATGTTATAGTTAGATATGGAGGCCTTTCTTCGGGACACATTGATGGTGGGCTCTAGTGGAGCGAAGTAAGGTGTTGAGTCGGGCACTGATGCCCAGATTGAGAGAGTCCTGGATGTGCAGATTTCACCTCAGGATTAGCCTAACAAGGGGACCTTGTCTCTCTTTAGTTTTCTTTTAAGACTATTCATTTCTTTTACATTGAGGACAATTGTTAGTTTTGTTTGGCAGGGTGAGGTATCTTCATACCTACCTCTTTTGGGTAGTTTTTATGAACATTTGATTTGTTGAATAACTTGTTATGCTTACTTTGTGTGACTATGGTTTTTGGTTTTTAATGTGAATGTTGATTTGTTTTTTATCCAAATTTACAATTTCACCTATTGATGTTTGTGAATATTCATGTTCTTTTGCATTTTTGAGTATCAGTTGCGATCAATATTGACGATTCAAATTGTCCTCTTGATTGAACGATATGTTTGTGCCATTTCAATAAGGAAAATTTGAGTTGCATAAGTCATTTTTGGATTCTTAGCATCTCATTCAGACTGGTTGGTTGCCGAGATGAAACTTGTGATGATCATTGCACGCGAGCTAAAAATGTAGAATCTTGATTGATGATTGTGTTGAATACCATGTGTGGTGAGATTTTCTTGAAACATGTGCTTGGTAATACCTAAAACTTGACACGATAGTCCAATCAAAGAATGTAGGAGAATGATAGAGATGAGCAAACTTTTGGAGAGTGAACCAACTTGCTAGAACACCTCTTTCTGACAACCTGTCATGACTCAAGGCTAGCCCCTAGATGCAACACGACATACTTGACCCCGAAGGGTTCTCATACAAGCCTATAGCATTTTATTGTATTCGATAATACAAAATAGTACAAAATTCAAAACTTTATTTAAAACCATATAATCAAGCTTCATTTAAAACACATCGGAAGTCTAAATTCTCACATGCCCATCTAATCAATGTGTTGAAAACTAAAGTAGGGTCACGACCCTTCGCAATCGAAAAGACTAGAATTGTCTATTACATGAAAGAAAAGAAACTTCAGAAGTAC
The DNA here is from genome assembly GCA_037074985.1 of Solanum bulbocastanum. Lineage (NCBI taxonomy): Eukaryota > Viridiplantae > Streptophyta > Magnoliopsida > Solanales > Solanaceae > Solanum > Solanum bulbocastanum. The sequence goes on from CM073603.1 coordinate 17,565,000, forward strand.
TGGTCCTCGATCTATAAGGACATACCACTTAGCCTTGGAGGAAATATCAATCCAAGCCCTCGAACTATAGAGAAGCAACTCACTTGCCGGAACCTACACTTGTAGTAAAACACGAAGAAATATCGGTTAGCACAATTAAATACTAAGTATAATAGCCATGCAAAAACATGCATCAAACGGACATTTTATTTGGAAATCATGATTGTATGCCATTTTGATGAAAATTCATCAATATAAGCATAAGATGCATAATATACATACATAAGTAGCATATAAGTCATTTCTCACAATAGAGACATAATCAACCTTTAAACCATTACCTTCACATTAAGCCTTCAACTCAAGTAAACCTGATGATATACCTTGTGCAATGTATAGATAGAGTCCCATACCACCATTCACACTAAATACCACATTAAGGTCACCAAAAGTGAACTTCCCATTTAACCTTTCACCTTTACACAATATCCATACATAAGAGACACAAATATTACATAAGTCATATATCACATAAGGACCATCACCTAAGACAACTCTAAGTTATACTTATGCAATTTGCAAGTAGCATCCCATACTACTACTCACACTAAGTACTTGTTTGAAGTCACCTAAGCATGGCACATTCATATAAAATAAGTCATAGCAAGGAAGTGACTCATAATACAATCCAAGTATAGCATGCATCTTTACATCATCTCATTTAATCATATAAGAGTCAACATTCTTCATTAGCTTAATGTAGGACACATTCATACATTAGCCATTGAGACTTAGAGAACTCACTATGACCCTCTCAAAGCCTACTCGTGCAATGCATGGATGGCATCCCATACAACAACTCACACTTCATAGAACTCCTCAAGAAACCATGGTGCACCATTAAGTACTCAGTATGATAGCCATGCAAAAACATGCTTAAAATGGACATTTTATTTGAAAGTCATGCTTGTATGCCATTTTGATGAAAATTCATGAATATAAACATAAGAGGCATATTATACAAACATAACAAACATATAAGTCATTTCACACAATAAGACATATTCAACCTTTAAACCATTACCTTCATATTAATCCTTCACCTCATGCTATACCTTGTGCAGCATATGTATAGCGTCCCATACCACCATCCACACTAAAGTACCACATTAAGGTCACCAAAAGTGAACTTACCATTTAACCTTTCACCTTTACACAATATCAATACATAAGAGACATAGACATTACATAAGTCATATCATCACATAAAGACCATCACCTAAGAAAACTCTAAACCATACTTGTGAAATGTGCAAGTAGCATCCCATACTACTACTCACACTAAGTACTCTTTTGAAGTCACCATAAGCAAGGAACATTGATATACAATAAGTCATAATAAGTAATTAACTTATAATACAATCCAAGTATAGATGCATCTTTACATTATCTCATTTAAGCATATAAGAGTCAACATTCTTCATTAGCTTCATTTAGGATACATTCATACATTAGGAATTAAGACTTAGAGAACTCACTATGACCCTGTAAAAGCCTACTTGTACAATGGATGGATGGCATCCCATACTACCACCCACACTTCATAGAACTCCTAAAGAAACCATGGTGCACATCTCACATGATGGGAATGAGCATTCAATCGACATAGACCATGTATGATTGACATGGAATCCAGTGTCATATAATCCCACACCACAAAAAGGTGGTCTACTTGCCTAAGGTAAGATTGGTAATATTTAGCTTAAGTGGATCCACTAGCTATATGTGGGCACATAGTTAAGGAATAAGAAAGATGTTCATTGAAATCCAGCCTACCGTAGGGACAATTTCCATCTTACCATATCCTTTCGGTGCTTAGCCTACATTCCTAGTGAGTAGTTTCATTTAAATTACATTGTTGCACTTGATAGGACAACCAACATTAGGCCTACTGAGCTAAGATATAATACATTATAAGGATAGCTCATTAAGTTTCCTAGAAAGGGCCACCACCATTAGGTCTACCACTTCAAGGTTCATCATTTCACACAAGAAAAGGCCACCAACATTAGGTCTACCGCTTCAAGGTTTAACATAACATTAGTTCCTGGACTCCTCATGAAGGGCCACCAACATTAGGTCTACCGATCCAATGCTTAGCCTAGAATACTTCATCATTAATTCATTCATGAAGGGCTACCAATATTAGGTCTGCCGATTCAATACATTAGGGCATAAGTCAAGATACATTCATTCTATAAGAAAATAATTCTTAAGCCAACCAATTCAAGATATACATTACCATGAAGAACCCTTCACATTCCATCATCAACATTCGTAAGTGTCAAATTGAGAAATACTCTTCCAATAATAACACAAATAAATTTAGGGCATGATCACGTTAACTTCATTGGATCCACATTCATATACAACGTATCATGATAATAACTCAATTCCTTATACTATGCCTTCAAGGACATGAATCTCAAATCATCAAAACACCAACAATTTACCATAATTAAGGCATGCATAATGATATAATTCAATAACCCAAAGCAATTTAGACATATTTAATTCATAAGCTTTCATAATCATCAAACCCACTTATAAAGACACAATTTGAGAAATTGAGAGAATTCATGGGTTCATAGAGTACTTTCATCATAAATCATCAATTAAATACTAATACAATTCTAATTTTTCATTAATAACCATTTAAAATCGTTTGGTGAAGGAACCCATGAGATTGAGTAAAACCGTAGGTTTTTGATAACTTGAAATCCCCTTTGGAATTGGCTCCTTGAATGAAAAGTTAAACAAGGAGGAAGACTATCATACCTTGTTATTGATTCCACATGAAATTTGAGGAAGAAACACCTTGAATCAATAAACCCTAGATTTAGTGGCTCCCTTCTTCTTCCTTAAGTTTAGAGAGAGAATTTTTGAAAGAAGGAACTCTTTCTTTTGATTTGGGGAAATAAGGAGTAAATGACATGTTTAAAAGACATAAAACTATATATACTAGTGATATAAGCCATTTAAAATCAACCCCATATAATAATTGATAAAAAAGGAAATTACTTAAAACTCCCCATTTTAGGCATCCCTGTCGGAACCACGCCCAACTTAACAGGTCATGAGGGGCACCACGGCTTGTGGTGGTGCCTTTGGTCCCTTAGTCTGTGTGCCTCCCAACCTTGCCAAGCCCTAAATGGCCTAAGGCAATACCACGAGACCTCTCACGATCCGTGGTCAAGACCACGAGTCGTGGTGATGGTCGTGGTCATGGAGGCAGTAGGTTGGCCAAGTAGCCTTGCTTGCCTGCCACCAAGTGATCTTGACGAACACTTCAACAGACCGTCTAGGGCACCATGGCTTGTGGTCGTGCCCGTGGTCTTTGGGGAAGTAGCTCCCTCATTAAAACACAACCCTCATCAAGCTAAGACAACTCCACAAGCTTTCCCATGGACTGTGGTCATGCCCACGAGCTGAAAAGTGGTTTGTGAAGAGGTGCATTGGCCTTGCACCTTTATAGGCACACTGCCTTTCCAAGCCCACGAGCTATGGAAAGGCTCATGGAGAGGTGCATTAGCCTTGCACCTTTCTAGGTACACTGCCTTTCCAACCATGGGTGGCACCACAACTCATGGTGGCCACCATGGGTCGTGTAGATCTTTATCCCTTGCCTTTAACTCTTGATGTTAACCCCCATGTTTAGGCTCTAGTTTAACCTATCATTTTCCGGGAGTTATACAAACTTGTGAGAGTGTGAACCTATCTTGGCACCATTTGAGACTAGTTCTTTGGATGAAAACATGAGCATATTTGACCTCTTCTTCCCATCACCTAAGCCCTTCGTGAAGAGTTGGTCCGTTTGAATAGCCAACTTAGGCCAAAAGGCTAAGTTAGGGATGTGGTTATAAAAGGAGGAAAGTAAAGAAGTTTGTGAAAGTTTTCCCTTTATGTATTGTGTTGAAAAAGATTGAACACCTCCGTATAAAAAAAATTAAAAAATAAATTGAATGTTGCAATAAATTTTGTGAAGGGATAAAAGAAATAGGGTATCCAATGAATCATGCTCAAAATAACATAGGGTGGATTGTGAAAATAAAAAAGAATGAAAGAAAGGGAGAAAGAGCGAAATGCAGGACATGCTTCATGATGGTAGAAGTTACTAAACCAAAATGATCATACCTTTACCCTCAACCCAATTACAAGCTAAGAAAGACCTTTATGATATTGATTTAGCTTAGCGTCATGTTGATTGGAAAATACGGGCAAGCCTATTGGTAGAATCATGCATGTGCTTATCTTTGAGAGTTTCTTTTAATTCCTTTAATCATAAAATATGATAACCCTTGTGTGAGCATGGAATCATTATTGATATTAGGGCTTTCAAATACTCTTGTTGATCTTGAATTTGCATTTAAAGCAAGCATTATGAGCTTGTGTTATATTTAATAATGGCTAGTTATAGTTTTAAACTTATAGTGCACAATTGAACACTGCAAGGGTAGATTGAACATCTTGTGCATTCATGTTTAGTCTTGCGTAACACTATTTTGTAGACATCTTTATCGAATTGATTGATCTTGTGTTTTACTTGAGGACAAGCAAAACTTTAAGTTGAGGGTGTTGATGAGTTGGGGATTTCGACTCATTTAGGGTTTAATAGCTACAGTTTTAGTATCCTCAATGCCTATTTTATACTCTAAACTAATGCTTAAATTCTATTTTGCAGCAATGAAGACGAAAGAGCAACGCAAGGAAATTACTAGACAAAAAGGAGTGAAAAATCTGAAGAAAAGCATGGTTGATGCTCACAAAAGCCACTCAATTTGTCACTGATTGGCTCTTCAGCTTGCCAAAAGTTACTGCAGGCCATCCCATGGACAAAGCCAACTCGGTGAGAAAATTAGAGTTTTGGCGACACGTCTAATGCATTGACAATGAAAGTTTTAATCACCTTAAGTCACAAAAGGAAAGAGTGGAAATGCCAAGCCAAGAAGGCAATGGAAAGGAGCACTCGGCGATTCGCCAGCCTAGTCAGAGAATCTCGACTTATTCCACTGATGGTTTCGAAGTTGAAAATATTGGAACATATATATGTGATTTTAAAAAGAGAGTTCTAGAGTTCTAATGTTATGGAGAGTTCCCACATTGTCTTATTTTGAGTTTTTGATTCCTAACACTCTTCTTTGACTTTTTGAGTTGAGATTTAAGGTTTATTTGATTTGAAATTCAATTAGTGAATTTCGAAGACTTGTGGATTTCTGCCCAAGCTGATGGAAAACATAATTGGTTACTATTTCTCTTTCTCTTTATCATGTCTGGCTAAAACCCCCATTCTTGGGGTTGTGATTATGGGATTGAATGCTTCAATTAGTGTATGGGTGTAAGTATTTACTAATTTGGATGTTGATTTGAAGTGGGTTCAAATGATAGTTGAGTTTTAATTGAAGAATTATAGTTGCAAATACAACTATAGTCTAGTATTTTAAGCTTGCTTGAGAAAGAGGTCTTAGAGTTAAAACTATTAGTTGATGATTATAGTGATTGGGTTATTGTAGACTTAGCTTGAGAAAGTGGTTCTAAATTCAATCTTACCAATCTAGCTTGAAAGAGTAGATCAATTGGCTTATTTATATTTTTTATGCTTGTGGAGGTTTAAGAGAACTCACTGAATCGTGATATTTGATTAAGAAATAACTAATACACCTAAATCCTAGCCTACCACTAAGATTCAATGATTTTTAATAAGTAATAATCATCTATTTAGAGAAATTGGAATTTAATCGATCACACTCACAAGGATCCATCTCTACTTGTTTAGTCCTTATTGTTCGAAGTTGTTAATTGTTCACTCAAATCCCCCCAATTGACATTAATTGTCTAATCCCTTCCATTTACTTTAATTGTTTCCAAAATTTCTATTTCTACAAACGACTAGAACACTCCTTTCAATTCATAATCGAATTCTTTACCGTATCACTCCCTGTGGGATCGGCCCCAACTCCTCGCTGGGTTTGTACTTGATTGCAACGGCCTACACTTAGAATCCAATGAAGTATAGTTGAGAGTTATCAAAATTCTAGTTCTTTCATCATTCTAAAGTCGTGGGACAGTGTAACTCTACATATCTCTCTCTTAATCATTGTCCAATGTTGTTCACGATATTGCCCTTTCAAAGTGCATATGTTAGAAGGAATGCAAGTGAGAATGTGGAACTAAAAGCTCCTCAAGTTTTGGGCCGATGCTTTGGCCAAAAAAGTGAATCATGTGGACTTTTGAGCCACCTCTCAAGTTTTGGATCAACATATGATTGCTCAAGACAAAGAGAGGCTAACATTCATTCATGTGAACCAAAATATGGCTACAACTTCGGCAAGAATAAAGGACGTCACTGTGATGAATCTGGAATTCCATAGTTCAAAGGTCTATGGGGATACCCAAGATTTCATTGATGAGATGTAAAAGATAGCGTGAATTATGGGATTGATAAAAGTTTAGGAGGCGGCATTGGCCCCTTATAAACTTAAATGTGTTGCTTCAGCTTTGTTAAATCAATAGAAAGTAGAACAGGCGGTTGATACAGATCCTCTTGATTAGTAAAAGTTTAAGGTTACTTTCCTTGATAGGTTCTTACCCCTTTAGATGAGGGAGAAAAAGGTACTTGAATTCATTACTTCGTCAAGGTAATATGAGTGCGAAGAACTATACTTTGAAATCTATGCAATTGTCAAAGTATGCTCCCACTATAGTTGAGGATCCTAGAGTAAAGATGAGCAAGTTTAGTGGCCGGGAGTGTTCAAAATGGTGGTGAAGGAATGTTGTACACCCATGTTTATTAAGGAAATGGATATTTGTCATTTAATGATTCATGCTAAGAAAATTGAAGAGGAGAATCTTAAGGAAAGGTCTAGGGAGACAAAGAGTGCAAATACCAATGATGATGACCTTTCACATACATGGTCAATGGAAATTGTCGTTCTAGATTCCAACAAAGGTTTGCTGGTTATGGTTCCTCCAATACACTGGCTCCTAAGTTCAACAAAAAAGGGGTTTCTAACCCTAAGCCTCTGTCACGACCCAAGGGTACCCCCTAAACGTAACATGGCACATAACACCTCTAAAGGCACTATGTAAGCCACTTAGCATATCATCACATAAGTAAGGAACAATAAAGATTAGAAACACATTTTTCATGTCTTAAGAAGTTTTCATAAAAGGCAAAGCGAAAGTCTAGAAATTGTTTAATTTAGCCATCTATTACAATCGAAGTCTCAAAAATAGAAAATCCAAAAGTCTAGTAAAATGAAAGAAATGAAACAACAAAACATCAGTCGTCCTTAGATTCATGAGGACTCACCACAAGCTTTGGAGAATAGTCAATCCAAGCTTTGAACAAGAAGGAAGATCACCTCAAATGCCAAAACCTACACTTTGTAGAATAATGTAGAAGAAATATGGGTTAGTACAAAAATTCACCAAGTATGATAGCCATGCATAAAAATCCTTGAAATCATGCTAAAAATGAAATTTTAATTGAAATGTATACACTTTACCATGTTTAGAGTTCATCATGAAAATTAGTCGAAAAGCATAAGATACACGCATATTAAACATATTGATCATCATATCATAATGGAAACAAACCATAAGTACCCTCAAAACATCCTTGTGCAATGTATGAATAAGATCCCATACAATCCACACTAAGGAAAGCTTATTAAGGGATTATAGTTCATAATTCCTATTCTAGTTCATACTATCATAGTGGGATAAGCTTGAACCGAACATAGACCATGAGAGCTTAATTATGGAATCTGGTGTCTACCCCACACTAAAAAGGGGTGTCCTACTTGCCTAATGTAGAACTCAACTATTATCTTAGGTGGATCCACTAGCTAAAAGACTTATGAGGGCACATAGTTTATTGGATAAGGGGATTGCTACTGAAAAACCCGATCTCTACTAACGTAAGAACTTCCATCCCAAGAGATTGTTCCTACAAACCAGGCCTCTACTATCATGAGGGCTTCAATCTCATATAAATATCCACTCGGTGCTAAGAATATTTCCCATTGAGTTTATATTAAGTCTTGACTTAAATTGATAATTATGGAAGGGTGTCTTGACAGTCAATCCAATAAACTTATGCTAATGCTCCTATATTCATTAGGAGAGAGTAGTCTTCAACCATTAGAATCACTATATGTGACAAACCTTTCACATTGTATGATATTCATACCTAATTGTGCAAATGAGGATAATCATCCAACCAACTCAACAATTAGATTATAATGTTTTCACTTTACTCTCAAAGAAATCTAATTGTATACACACAAGGCTCATACATATAGCTAATTCCCATGTTTTGCCCTTCAAGGGATATAGATCACATTCAACCAAACAATCTAGAGTTACTACATTAGATATAGATGATGACATGATTCAATTAACTAAACTACTATAAATACAATTCCATAGTTACTACAATTCACCCAAATCACGAGTCATAAATTAGGGTTATGGGGAATTCATGAATTCATGGGAGATTTTATCATAAAATAGGAATTAAATCATAATAAGCTAATTAAATAATTGAAAATGATTTTAGAAAGAATCCATGACTTGGGGTGAAAACCCCAGGTTTTGGAGACTTTTCTACTTTTAAATTGAGAGTTTGAGGACTTCATAGATGAAAGTTAACCATGAATCAATGAATACCATACCTTAGATGAAGAAATCCACCAAAATAGTGTGAGAAAGCTTCCTTCCTCAAGCCCTAGTTTGATATTCTTCTTCTTCTTCTTCTTCTTCTTATTCTTAGGGTTTCTAGAGAGAAGATTTTGGAGAGGTTTTGGTTTGATTTCGGGGATTTATGAATTATGATCTTAGATGGGTTATTTTAGGTGGGAAAAATACTCATATAGTTATTTAGAATAGGCCTAAAACGACACCACTTAAATATTAAATAAAAAGGAAATTACAAAAAGACCCCTAACCTTAACTGCCAAAAGGTAGTTTCAGGTGAAATTGTGGGGATGCATGGACCGTAGGTGGACCTACTGGCCATCCTGCAGATTTGTAGGTCCATGTTCTAGGGCTTGATTTTAGGGGCTTGACCCATGACCCTAACCTACGGAGCGTTGGTGGACCTACGGGGTGTAGGTGTTATAACGCCCTGAGACTACCCCCTGGACGTTACACGGCGTACTTGACCCCGAAGGGGTCTCGAACAAGCCTCTTATCATTCATAACATTCGATACATATAAATAGTGTGAAATTTAAAACTTTTATTTTATAAATCCAACAACAAGAGAAATTAAAAGCAAGCGGAAGTCTATCGTCTCACATGGCCATCTAAACAACATACTTGAAACAAAATAGGGTCACGACCCTTTACGATCGAATTCTTAACAATTGTGTAATACATGAAAGGAAAGGACACATCAACTACTTGTCCTCGATCTATGAGGACATACCAATTAGCCTTGGAGAACTCAAATCCAAGCTTCACTAGATCAAACCACTCAATTGCCAGGACCTATACTTGTAGTAAACATAGAAGAAGAATATGGGTTAGCACTATTAAGTACTAAGTATGATAGCCATACAAAAACATGCTTAAAATGGGCATTCTGTTTGAAAGTCATGATATATACCATTTTGAGAAAACTTCACAAACATAAGAATAAGAGGCATAATATTCAACCATAACCAACATACAAGTCATTTAACCACATTAGAACATAATCACATATAAACCATTGCCTTCATATTAACCCTTCACCTCAAGTAACCCTCAAGCGATACGTTGTGCAATGTATGAATAACGTCCCAAACCACCATCCACACCAAAGTACCATCTTAAGGTCACCCAAAAGTGAACTTACCATTCAACCATTTCATCTTAATATAATACCCATACTTAAGAGACATGAACATTACATAAGTCATATCAACACATAAATACTATCACATTGGGCAACTCTAAGTCATACTTTTGCAATGAGCAAGTAGAATCCCATACTACTACTCACACTAAGTACTCCTTTGAAGTCACCATAGGCAAGGCACATTCATACACCATAAGTCATAAAGAGGAAGTAACTCGTAATACAATCCAAGTATAGCATGCATCTTCTCATTTAAGCATATAATTCAACATTTTTCATTAGCTTCATTACATTAAGAGAACCTTCATTCATTAGACATTAAGCCAAAATTTTTCATTAACATCATCATAAGAGCACACTCATTACACTTGACATTATTAAGGAACACACCACAACCTCTCTCAAAGCCTACTTGTACAATGCATAGATAGCGTCCCATACCACCACCCACACTAAGTATTGCATTCTTAAGAAGCCATAGTTCATTAACATTCTTTGTGAGGGTAAGCCATAACCGACATAGACCATGGGAGCAATTCATGGAATCTCGGTGTGACCCTTACCGGATAAAGGGATTCCTACTTGCCTAAGGTAGGACCATCTATGGGCACATAGTTATGGGATAGGGAGATTGCTACTAGATACCATGCCTCAACTCACAGATGAGCATCCATCTCAAGAGATTGTTACTAGATACCACGCCTCAACTCCCAGAAGAGCATCCATCTCATTTCATATCCTCTTGGTGCTTAGCATTATTCTCCACTGAGTAATTAACATTCATTATTATGGGATGAGAGATTGCTTCTAGATACCCCGCCTCAACTCATGGATGAGTATACATCTCAAACCCAACATTGATTCATTGGAAAGCTCATGGATTCAAAGATGAGAATAGCCTTTAACCTAGGTATCCCATATTGTGAGAAAGTCTTTTCACAACATTTAGATATCATTCATTATAGTACAATTGAGAATAGCCTTTCAAATATTACTTCATCATTATCATAATCATAGAACTTCATTCCTTATTCATTCATAAGTGTGTGTGTGTGTGTGAGAATTGCCTTCCACATATATTATCATCAGTTATACAATTGCTTTCTAAACATTATCATAATAAATTCATGGAGGTCACACACATATACATCACATCATAATCATATATAGTAATTAAACACCTCCACCTTTCAAGTGATCAATAGCTTCAAGCACAATTCTACCTCAACATGTAATTTGGTCATATCTTTCCCTTTCGAGGCCATGATCACAAATCATCAACTCACAAAAAATTTACCATAATTAAGGCATAGATCATGATACAATTCAATAACCCAAAGCAATTTAGACATGTTCCATTCATAAGCTTTCATAATCACCAACCACTTCATAAGGTACAATTTAGGGATTAAGTGAATTCATGGGTTCTTAGAGTATTTTCATCATAAATCATCAATTAAACACTAATACAATCATAATATGTCATTAATAACCATTTGAAAACGTTTGATGAAAGAACCCATGAGATTGAGTAAAATCATAGGTTTTTGATACTTGAAATCACCTTTGGAATTGGCTCCTTGAATGAAAATCTAAACAAGGATGAAAACTACCATACATTTCTATATATTACCCATGAAATTTGAGGAAGAAACACCTTGAATCCACAAACCTTAGCTTCAATGGCTCCCTTCTTCTTCCTTGAGTTTAGAGAGAGAATTTTTTGGAGGGAGAAGAACTTTGGGGTTTTGATTTGGCTGTTTAGAATAAAGGAGTAAAATAGGTTCTAGAAGTCTTAAAACTATATATATATATATAGTTTTAAAACAACCCCATTAACTAATTAGTAAAATAGGAAATTACTAAAAGGCCCTTAACTAGGTTGTCCCGTCTAGGGACCACGCCCTAGTTCACGACATGTGAAGGGGGACCACGGTTCGTGGTGGTACCCATGGTCCTTTATGAAGTAGCCTCTTTCAACTTTCCAAGCCTTCATGAGGACAAGTCATGACCACGAGTCATGGTGAAGGTCGTGGCCTTGACTTAGGCTTCGTGAAGGCATGGCCTTGAAGCCTAGACAGCAAGTTATCTTCACGATTGCTACTATGGACCATCAGGGGCACCATAACTCATGTTCTTGAGGAAGTAGCTACCTCAACTAGGCACAACTCCCTTGTCTCTAAGGGGCTTCATGGACCGTGGTCATGACCACTGGTCGTAAAGGTGGTCGTGAACCCTGGCAGTGCTTGGTCAAGGGTTGGGCAGCCTTGGCCTTTGGCTAGACTTTGACCCCCCCCCCCCGGCCATGGCACATGCCCTTGCAACCCTCAATACAAACCTAAAAAGGTCTTTCTACTATGGGGTCTAACACGTACCTTGACGTTGACCCTCATGCTAAGGCTCTAGTTCAACCTATCATTTTCTGAGTCATTACAGGTGCCTTCGTGGGTCACTGCCCAACTCACTACTTTTGGGCTTTTCCTCAAGGACCCATGGTTGGTCATTGGGTTTGAGGCCTTGACAACCTAACACCAAACCATAAATTTTAAGGTATGGGAAGGTATTTTTAAGGCTCTAATTCTAACTCCAAGCTCTAACTTAGCCTACTAGTTTTATGTTAGACAATAGTTTAGTCTACAAGTTTCTTGAATGTTATAGCCTCATTGAGGAAATGGTTGTAGAAATGGACCTTTATTTCCCACATGCCAAAAGTGTGGCAAGATTTATTTAGGAAAATGCTTGACGGGTACAAATAATTGTTTTGGTTGTTGTAAAAGTAATCACCATTTGAAAGATTTTCCATCTAGAATTGACAAGGGAAAGGATGGTAGGAAAGCTCTACCTAGTGGCTCTGGTTCGAATTCTCCAAAGCAAAACCTGTTCTATGCATTTCAAACTTGGCATGATCAAGAGGGTTCTAGTGATGTTGTTACTAGTATGTTGAAAGTCTTTAATTTTGACGTTTAGACTTTGCTTGATCTTGGTGACACTTTGTCTTTTGTGACTACATATGTGGTTTTGAGGTTTGACATTTCTCTGAATGTGTTGTTATACCCTTTTTATGTCTCCACTCTTATTGGTGAATCTATTTTGGCTAAGAGAGTCAGTAGAAATTGTCCCGTCTCCTTATCCCATAGAGTCACTAATGTAGATCTTGTAGGGCTAGATATATTGTATTTAAATGTTATTCTTGGTATTTATTGGCTCTATTCTTGTTATGATTTTGTTGATTTTATAACTCGAGTAGTCAAGTTTCAATTTCCTAATAAGCCCATCCTGGAGTGTAGAGGGAGAAATTCTATGCCTAAGAGTCAGTTTGTTTCTTGTCTTAAATCTAGGAAAATGATTTCTAAGGGTTGCTGAATTCATCTTCTTCAGGTTAGGGATAAAATGTCATGACCCGAGGCTACCCCCTAGATGTGACACAACGTACAAGACTTTGAAGACCTCATACAAGCCTCATAGAATTCATAACATTCGATATATATAAATAGTGTGGAATTTAAAAATTATTTAAATCCAAACAATAAAACTTCATTTAAAAGAACTTGAAACACAATGGAAGTCTATAGTCTCACATGGCCACCTAAACAATGTCTTGAAAACTAAACTAGGGTGATGTCCCTTTACAATAGAAAGTCTAGAATTGTCTATTAAATGAAAGAAAGAAACATTAAAAGAAATTGTCCTCGATCTATGAGGGCATACCACTTAGTCTTGGAAGAATCTCAATCCAAGCCCTTGAGCTAGAGAGAAAGCAACTCACATGTCGGAACCTACACTTGCAGTAAAATAAGAGAAATATGTGTTTGCACACACAAAAATGTACTAAGTATGATGACCATGCAAATACATGCTTTAAAAGGGACATTTTGGTTAAAACCCATGCATTATGCCACTTTTTAGAAATATCATGTACATTAGAATAAAAGACATAAAGTACAAGTATAATCATCATACAAGTCATAACGTCACATCAGAACATAATCAACATGTAAGACATTTCGTTACTTTAAGCTTCCACCTCAAGTAACCCCAAGTCAATACCTTGTGCAATGTATGAATAGTGTCCCATACCACCATCTACACTAGGTACCTGTTTAAGGCCACCAAAAGGGAACTTACCATTCATCCTTTCCATCTTTACACATTATTCATACATAAGAGACACAAACATTTGACAAGTCATTGACAAGGGAAAATAACTCATAATAAAATCCAAGTATAGCATGAATCATCACATTAGACATTTAAGTCAACATTTTTCATTAGCTTCATTAAGAGAACTTTCATTCATTAGTCATTAAGACATTAGAGAACTCACTATGACCCTATCAAAGCCTACTCGTATAATGCATGGATTGCATCCCATACTACCACCCACACTTCATAGAACATCTGAAGAAACCATAATGCACATCTCACATGATGGGAATAAGCATTAACGAACATAGACCATAAGAGCTAACCATGGAATCTGGTGTCATATGGCCCCACACTATATAGAGGTGGTGTACTCGCCTAAGGTAGGACCGATAACATTTTAGCTTGGATGGAATCCACTACTTAATATCCTATGTGGGCACATAGTTCTGTGATAGGAAGATGTTCATTGGAAACCTAGCCTAACATGGGGAGAGTTTCCAACTTACCATATCCACTTGGTGCTTAGCCTTGATTCCGATAGAGTAGTTCATTCACATTTCATTATTGCGCTTGACAGGAATGTAATTGGCCTATCGACCCAAAAAACATCATTACTCATGAAAGGAATGCCATATGCCTATTGATTCATGGTACATTACATGGATAAATTAAATCCTTAAGAAGGGCCACCAACATTGGGTCTACCGATACAAGGTTCATCATTTCACACATGAAAGGGCTACCAACAGTAGGACTATCGATTCAAGGTTTAGCATCACATTAGCTTCTAAACTCATCATGAAGGGCTACCAACACTAGGTCTACAGATTCATGGTTTATCACCACATTAGTTTCTAGACTTATCATGAACGGCTACTAAAACTAGGTCTACCGATTCAAGGTTTATCATTTACATTAGTTTCTAGACTCATCATGAAGGGCTACCAACACTATGTCTATCGATTCAAGACATAGCCTAGAATACTTCATCATTCATTTATGAAAGGAATGCCATAAGCTTATCAATTTATATTCATTAATTCACAACACATTCATCAATACAAGAAAAGGATGCCTTAGCCTACCAATTCAAGATATAAATTACCATGCTGAACTCTTCACATTCCATCATCCACATTTATAAGTGTAAAATCGAGTAATATCCTTTCAATAATAACATAAATACATTCAATACATGATCACCTTAACGTCATTGGATTCACATTCAATAAAAGACATCATGATAATAACTCAAATTCTCATACTATGCCCTTGAAGGACATGAATCTCAAATCACCAACACACCAATAATTTACTATAATTAAGGCATGGATAATGAAACAATTCAATAACCCAAGGCAATTTAGACAATTTATATTGACATACTTTCATAATCAACTAACCCACTTCATAAAGGCACAATTTAGGAATTGAGAGAATTCATTGGGTTCATAGAGTATTTTCATCATAAATCATCAATTAAACATTTATACACTCATAATATGTAATTAATAACCATTTGAAAATGTTTGAAGGAGGAACGCATGAGTTAGAGTAAAACCCTAGGTTTTGAGAAACTTGAAACCTTTGAAATTTACTTTTGAATGGCTAGGGGTGAAAGCTACCCCTAGATGAAGGATCACCATACCTTTCTTTTGATTCCCCAAGAAATCTGAAGAAGAAATGCCATGAATCCACAACCCTAGCTCTCACTTCTTCTTCTTCTTCTTTGGGAACTTTTAGAGAGAGAATTTGCGAAAGGAGGAACTCTTAGATTTGATTTGGGGAAATAAGGAGTAAATGACTTGTTTTAAGACTTAAAAAAATATATACTAGTAATATAAAACAAATAAAAACAATCCCAATTAATAATTAATTAAAACGAAATTACTTAAAAACCCCTAACTAAGGCAGCCCTGTCAGGGACCACGCCCACTTAGACGGATTGTGAGGAGCACCACGGCTCGTGGTGGTGCCCGTGGTCTCTTGATCAGTGTGCCTCTCAACCTTACCAGTCCCTCAAGTTCCTAAGGCAAGAGCACTATACCTCCCATGATCCATGGTCAAGACCGAGACTCGTGGTCATGGAGGCAGTAGTTTGGCCAAGTTGCCTTGCCTCTCCTTGAGCTCAAGTGATTTTCACAACCACTTATATGGACCGTCTGGGACACCATGGCTCATGGTGGTGCCCAAGGTTTTGGGGTAGTAGCTCCCTCCACTTTGCACAACTCCCACCAAGCTAAGGCAAACCCACAAGCCTTCCCATGGGCCATGGTCATGACCACGAGCCGTGAAGTGGATCGTGAAAGGGTTTCTTGGCTTGGCACCTCACATAGGCACACTGCCATGCCAACCACAGGTGGAACCACGTCTCGTGGTGGCCACCACAGGTGTGAAGACCCTCGTAGTCTTGGTATGTAGTGGCTAAGTCTAGTTTTTAGGTAGCCTTGGCCCCTCACGTTGGCCTACACCCAAAACCCTTAGCACTTTCCCTTAACCCTTGACGTTAACCCTCATGTTTAGGCTTTATATTAACCTATTATTTTCCATGTCGTTACATTATCCCCCTTAGAAACATTCGTCCTCGAATGACACTTTATACAATTTAAGGGATAACGACTCAAGACTAGCATCACTTCATGCATGACACAGCAATATAATGCACACAATCATAGGGGTAAACTTCAACTCCAAACCAATAAGCTCAATGCAACACAAGAAAGTAGGAACTACAGCTACTAACACATTATGCACTAAAACATTACATTTCTCATTTCATTAGAGGAACTTCCTTCTCCAACTTACATCATGTTTATTACAACAACATAATGCAATTTATGCAACTCTTTTCAAAAACACATTTAAGCGTACTCAACAAGTCAACTCATGAAGCATTTAGGCAACTCATTATAGATGCACCTAAACATGAGGAACGTAATCATGAAAACTTATCTTCTCATACAAGCATAAATTCATCAAAACATGCATGACATAAGGAAATCTTGGAATCACATTTTCACACATGACTCTATAACATGAAACAAGCTACAAGGAATTCTTGGTTTCAAGCCTAAATAAGAATAGAAGAAAGTGATAAGGATATTGGATCTCTCAACACCTTACTATTCAACAAACCATCCCCCCCTTAAGAATAAACCCATTCTAAGGCAAACATGAAAACAACATAAGGACCTTATCAAAACATTCATATATATAACAAACTATCACATACCGGTGCCTTCATTCGGATTAGCTCCTTTGTCCACTCTAGTAGCATCTCCTACTAAAGCCTTTACTAGGACATTACTCCTTATCAAGGAACTCTTGCTCACAACCACCTAACAATCACTACTTAAGGTGAGAGTTCAAGTCAACTTAAATCATAAACATCAAGTACACTCATCGACCTTACTATTTTGAGCACATTATCTCTCCCCCACCCCTCCGAGAGAAAGCCTACACAAACTCTCATAAGCATAATTTCGAGGCATTTCTAAAACACCTATTCATCAAATCTTTCAACACTTCTCAAAACTGATCATGACTTCTACTATCAACACACACAACCATAAAGTAACCCATTCATAATAAAGACAACATCACATCCATCACCTCAAATCTAACCATTCACATAGCTATAATTGGCATCACAATTAACCTTCATCTCCCTCGATTCTTGTATCATAAGCCCTTCAAGTGGTCATACCCTAAAGACCATCGAGTAAGGTATAAGATAGAGAACTTATAGAGTTAAACTGTATGACATGACTTGATGAATAATGAAAGAAGAGTAACTTCCTAACATCCTGTAGCCTTTCACTCATAGATATGTCGCGACTGACACCAATGAACAAGACTCTACTAGACGTGTCTTGTGAGAGATCAATCCTAAAAATCATTTCCAAAATTTTTTGCTCTGATACCATGTTTGTCACGACTAGGGCTACCTCCAAGATGCGACACGGCGTACAAGACTTCAAAGAGCCTCATACAATCCTCATAGCATTCATAACATTCAATATATAGAAATAGTGCAAAATTTAAAACATTTTTAAATCCAAACAATAAAAATTCAATTAAAAACACTTGAAACATAGCGGATGTCTATAGTCTCACATGGCCATCTAAAAAATGTCTTGGAAACTAAAGTAGGGTCACGTCCCTTTACAAAAGAAAGTCTAGAATTGTCTATTACACGAAAGAAAGAAACATTAAAAGTACTTATCCTCAATCTATGAGGACATACAACTTAGTCTTGGAAGATTCTCATTCCAAACCCTTGAACTAGCGAGAAAGTAACTCACTTTCCACAACCTACACTTGTAGTAAAATAAGAGAAATATAGGTTAGCATACAAAAATGTACTAAGTATGGTGACCATCAAAACATGCTTTAAAAGAGACATTTTGGTTAGAAACCATGAATTTTACCACTTTTTAGAAATATCATGTAATTTAGTATAAAAAAACATAAAGTACAAGTATAATCATCATACTAGTCATGACATCACATTAGAACATAATCAACATGTAAGACCTTTCGTTACTTTAAGCTTCCACCTCAAGTAACCCCAAGTCAATACCTTGTGCAATGTATGAATAGCGTCCCATACCACCATCCATACTAGGTACCTGTTTTGAGGCCCCCTAAAGGGAACTTACCATTCATCCTTTCCATTTGTACACATTATACATACATAAGAGACATAAACATTTTATAAGTCATGACAAGGGTAAATAACTCATAATACAACCCAAGTATAGCATGCATCATCAAATTAGACATGTAGGTCAACATTCTTCATTAGGTTCATTAAGAGCAGTTTCATTCATTAGTCATTAAGACATTAGAGAACTCATTATGACCTTATCAAAGCCTACTCGTGCAATGCATGGATGGCATCGCATAATACCACCCACACTTGATTGAACTTTTCAAGAAACCATAATTCACATCTCACATGATGGGAATAAGCATTAACTGACATAGATCATGAGAACAAACCATGGAATTAGTTGTCATACGGCCCTACGCCGTATAGAGGTGGTCTACTTGCCTAAGGTAGGACCGATATCATTTTAGCTTGGATGGAATCCACTAACTAATAACCTATGCGAGCACATAGTTATGGGATAGGAAGATGTTCATTTGAACCCTAGGCTAACATTGGAAGAGCTTCCATCTTACCATATCCACTCGGTGCTTTGCCTCCATTCACATAGAGTAGTTCATTCACATTTCATTATTGTGCTTGAGAGGAATGCCATTGGACTATTGACAGAAGACACATCATTACTCATGAAAGGAATGCCATAAGCCTATCGATTCTTGTTACATTACAAGGATAGCTTATTGAATCCTCAAGAAGGGCCACCAACATTGGGTCTATCAATACAAGGTTCATCATTTCACACATGAAAGGGCTACCAACACTAGGACTACCGATTCAAAGTTTATTATCACATTAGCTTCTAGACTCATCATGAAGGGCTACCAACACTAGGTCTACCAATTCAAGGTTTATCATAACATTAGTTTCTAGACTCATCATGACGGGCTACGAACACTAGGTCTACCGGTTCAAGACATAGCCTAGAATACTTCATCATTCATTTATGAAAGGAATGCTATAAGCCTATCGATTCATATTCATCAAGTCAAGACACATTCATCAATACAAGAAAAGGATGTCTTGCCTACTAATTCAAGATATACATTACCATGATAAACCCTTCACATTCCATCATCAACATTTATAACTGTCAAATTGAGAAATATCCTTTCAATAATAACACAGATACATTCAATACATGATCACCTTTACTTCATTAAATTCACATTCATATACAAGACATCATGATTGATAATAACTCAATTTCTCATACTATGCCCTTCAAATCCATGAATCTTAAATCACAAACACACCAACAATTCATTATAATTAAGGCATGGATAATGATACAATTCAATAACTAAAGGCAATTTAGACAATTTCAATTCACATGCTTCCATAATCAACAAACCCACTTCATAAAGGCACAATTTAGGAATTGAAAGAATTCATGGGTTCATAGAGTATTTTCACCATAAATCATCAATTAAACAATAAAACAATCATAATATGTCATTAATAATCATTTGAAAAAGTTTGAAGAAGGAATCCATGAGTTAGAGTAAAACCTTAGGTTTTGAGAAACTTGAAACCTTTGAAATTTGCTTTTGAATGGAATCTATGGGTGAAAGCTACCCCTAGATGATGGATTACCATACCTTGCTTGTGATTCCCCAAGAATTGTGAAGTAGAAACGCCTTGAATCCACAACCCTAGCCATTTCTTCATCTTTTTCTTCTTTGGGAACTTCTAGAGATAGAATTTATGAAAGGAGGAGCTCTTTGATTTGATTTGGGGAAATAAGGAGTAAATAACTTGTTTTAATACTTAAAACTATATATACTAGTGATATAAAACAATTTAAAACAATCCCACTTAGTAATTAATTAAAACAAAATTACTTAAAAACCTCTAACTAAGGTAGCTGCGTCAGGGACCACACCTACTTTGACGGGTCATGAGGGGCACCACGGCTTGTGGTGGTGCCCGTGGTCCCTTTGACCAGTGTCCCTCTCCACCTTGCCAAGCCCTCAAGGTCCTAGGGTAAACCACAAGACCTCCCACAATCCGTGGTCAAGACCACGAGTCGTGGTGATGGTAGTGGTCATGGAGGCAGTAGCTTGCTCAAGTTGCATTGCCTCCCCTTGAGCCCAAGTGATCTTCACAACCACTTATATGGACCGTCTAGGGAATCACGGCTCGTGGTGGTGCCTGTGGTCTTTAGGGCAGTAGCTCCCTCAACTTTACAAAACTCCCACCAAGCTAAGACAGCCTTAGAAGCCTTCCCATGGCCTGTTATCATGACCACGAGACGTGAAGTGCCTCGTGAATGGGTTCCTTGCCTGGGTACCTCACAAGGGCACATTGCCAGGCCAACGACAAGTTGCACCATGACTCGTGGTGGCCACCACGGGTCTTGAAGATCCTCATGGTCATTGTAGGCAGTGGCTAAGCCTAGTTTTTAGGTAGCCTTTTCCCCTCACCAAGGCCTACACCAAAACCCCTTAGCCCTTGCCTTTAACCCTTGACGTTAACCCTCACATTTAGGCTCTAAATTAACCTATCATTTTCCTAGTCGTTACATACATATTCTAAAACCCCAATTCTTAGGATAGTCCTTGTTGTAAATGAGTTTCCAGCAATGTTTCTCGATGACCTACCCAGTGTTCCTTCTAAAAGGGAAATAGACTTTGGTATGGACTTTCTATAAAATAAGTAACCTATATCTATTCCTCCTTATTGTATGGCTCCAGTAGAACTTAAGGGAATGAAGGAGAAAATAATTTTTTTTGTTGGATAAGATTTATATCCAATCAAGTATTTCTCCATGGGGTTCTTCAGTTTTATTTGTTCATATGAAAGACAGTTCCCTTCGCATGTATATTGAGTACCAGAAAGTAAACATGGTTACCATAAGGAATAAGTATCTTCTTTGAAGGATTGATTATTTTTTTTATCAACTCCAAGATGCAATTTTTTTCTTTAAGATTGACCTCTGTTCCGGGTATCACCAATTGAGGGGCGAAGAAAGTGATATTTCGAACAGGTTTTTCTAACTGGGTATGGTCATAATAAATTGTTTGTAATGTCATTTGGATTTATAGTACTTCGAAAGCATTAACAGATTTAATGAATAGAGTGTTTAGACAATATTTTGATATGTTTGTGATTTTGGTTATTGATATCTTAATTTGCTTACGGAGTTAGAATGGGCATGTTGAGGATTTGAGGATTGTGTTGTGAATTATCAAGGATTGTGATTTGTATGCTCAATTTAATAAATGTCCATTTTGGTTGAAATATGTGGCTTTCCTTGGTCACATTATTTTTGCTGAGGGAATAGAGGTTGATCTAAGAAGATGGAAGCGGTGAAGAATTGGCCTAGACCTCTATCTCCTTCGGACATTTGAAGTTTCTTGGGTTTCGCCATTTATTATAGAAGGTTAGTGGAAGGGTTTTTTTTTATTACCTCTCCATTGACCACATTGACCCAAAAGAAGGTTAAGATCTTATGGTCGGAAGCACGTGAAAAGAGTTTTTGAAGAGCTGATAGATAGGCATACCTCCAAACTGATGTTGACATTACCAAAATGCTCAGATTGGTTCGTTGTTTATTGGTGATGCTTCAAGAATCGGATTAGGGTGTGTCCTTTTGCAAAAGGGAAACGCCATTGCTTATGCATCAAGGAAACTTAAGATTTATTAAAAGAACTATCCTACCCTTAATTTTAAATTAGCGGTGGTTGTTTTCGCCTTAAAAATTTGGAGGCATTATTTGTATGGTGTCTATGTAGAGGTCTTTACCTACCACAAAAGTGTGCAATATTTGTTCGCACAAAAGGATTTAAATCTTCTCCATTGGATGTTACTTGATTAGCTAAATGATTACAACATAAGTGTCCTCTATTACCTCGATAAGGCAAATGTAGTGGTGGATGCTCTAAGTCGACTATCAATTGGTAGTGTTGCACATGTCGAGGAAGATAAGAAGGAGGATGTTCTTGATACTATAGATTGGCCCAATTAGGTGTTCGGTTGGTTATTTGTAATGGAGGGGTGTAGTTATACAAAATGGCATATAATCATCTTAGTATCAAATGTAAAAGCTAAGCAAAGTCTGGATCAAATTTTGGTCGAGTTGAAGGAAGAAGTGCTTTAACAATCTGTTGAAACTTTTTCCTAAGGGGGAGATGGTGTGCTTTGATATCAAGGTCATTTGTGTGTTCCCGTTGATGACTTAAGGAAGAAAATTTTATCGAAAGCCCATAGTTCTTAATATCCCATTCACCCAGGAGCCACTTAGATGTACTATGACTTGCGGGAGATTTATTGGTGGAATGGGATGAAGAAGAATATTGCAGGAGGCTTTTCCCAAGATATTTGTATTCCTACTTGGAAGTAGGAAGGTTGAATATGGACTTTATTGTTTGTTTACTCCACACCCAGTGGCAACATGACTCGATTTGGGTTATTGTGGATCCTATGATGAAATCGACTCATTTCATTCCCGTTAAGGTTTCTTATTTGGTGGAAGATTATTTTAAGTTGTATCTAAAGGAAATGGTTGTGTTTCATGGAGCACACCGATTCACTATCTCTGATCGTTGTACCCAATTTACTTCTCAATTTTGGAAGTCTTTCCAAAAAGGTCTTGGTATTCGTGTTAATCTTAGTACAATATTTGATGCTCAAACTTATGGGCAAGTGGAGTGTACTATGTAAAATTTGGAAAATATTTTGAGAGCTTGTGAGATTGATTTCAAAGGTAATTAGGATGATTATTAGCCTTTGATTAAGTGCATATAATTATAGCTATCATTAAAGTATCTGTATAGCTTCATTTGAAACTCTTTATGGTTGGAGGTGTATATCCCCTACAGGTTGGTTTGAAGTTGGAGAGGTTGCTTTGATATGTCCCGTGTTGGTACATGAGGCAATGAAGAAAGTTCTGTTTATGAGAGAAAGGTTAAAAATGGATCAAAATTCAGAAAAAGTCCTATGTCAAAGTTAGAACAAGATATCTTGCATTTGATATTTATGATTGGGTTTACTATAAATTTCACCTATGAAAGGTGTATTGAGGTTTGGTAACAAATGGAAGATTAGACCCTGGTATGTTGGTCCTTATCAAGTGTTGTGGCAGACAGGCAAGGTGGCTTATGAATTAGGCTTTCCCTCCAATATATCATGGGTGCATCTGTTGTTCCATGTTTCCTTCTTAAAGAAGTGTATTGGAGATCTGACATCTATTGTTCCATCAGAGAATTTTTGTATAAAGTAAAGTCTTTCTTATGAAGAAATTCTAGTTAAGATATTGGACCGGCAAGTTAGAAAGTGAGAAATAAAGAAGTTGCAACCGTAAAGATGTTGTGGATGAATCAAATGGTTGAAGGTTCTACTTAGGAGGCCAAAACCAATATGATGTATCGGTATCCTCATCTTTTTCCCTCTACTCCTACTCTAGCATGAGGTATTAGCTTCTCATTGTTCATTCTTCTTATTTCATATGCCTAGTTATTCTTATGTTTCCTTACGCATGCATATATGTTTTATGAAAAGATTTCCTAAAGTATATGTTAGCTTGGAGTGAGTTTTCTCTTTTTATTATGTCCACTTATGTGATTGCATTTATGTTGGGTTGTTAGATCTCTTCCGCTACCCTCAATATGTTGCTTTGAGTTCCATTTGAGGAAGAATGTTCCCAAGGGGGAGATATTGTAACACCTCGTATTTTAAAAAGAAAAAAAAAGCTACATGAATTTTTGTCTACTGGTTCACATCTACGAGACTAACCTACAATTCGTAAATCTTTCTACGGGTCATAGACTAGTCTCATAGAAAGGGAGAAATTAATTTTTTTAAAATCAAGTTTCTAAACTTTTCTATAAGTGACAGGATGGTCCATCAAGTTGTCTACGGGTCGTAGGTAGGTCTCGTAGGAGGCTCCCTGACTTAGTAAAATTTTAAGGTTAAAGTTGATTTCCACGATTGGGGTCTAGAGAGCATAGGAAATCCTATGGGTCATAGACAACTTTCATGAAATGCTGGTCAAAATTAAGGCTTTTGAACTTTCCTATGGTTGACCAGGATGGTCTGCACAAAGTTCTACGGGCCGTAGGTCCAAATCATAGAAGGGTTCAACAGTTGTTTTCAATGGATTTTGGGTGTTTTCCTAAGTGTTTTAAGCCTATGCTATGTGATTTGGCCTCTATCCTATGCCTAATATAAATATTGTAAGTCTTAAATCTACCCACTTTACACCAATTTTCTTATTTTCTGCTAACACCTGACCAAATTCATTCTCTACTGAAGGAAAAAAAGGTAGGGTTCACTCCAAGGTCTTAAATTCACCATTCATCTTGGGCTTTGAGTAGCAAGGCATGTGGAATTCACCCATGGAGTCCATTCCTCCATGGGGTCTCCAAGATTTTCAATTTTCTCAAATCAATTTCAATTGATCAAATTAGGGTTTTTCTTATTTCTACATAGGTTTCATTCAATTATTATTTTTATTGTTGTTTAAATCTTCTATTATAGGATTTGAAGTAAATTACATGATATGTAGTTGTGAAAGGTTTTTCTCATATACAAATATGATCATAAATGTGAAAGGTATTCCTTACATATGGATTCACATTGGTGAAAGGTTTTCTCACCTATGCTTGAATTGTAATTTAAGGAGCTATTATATATTTTGATTTTAGATGTAGATTGGTAATGATAATTGGCTTACCAGTGATATAATGATATTTTCCTTTTTATTTCTTCTTTTGGGATTTAGGCCTATCACAAAAGGGCTTGAAGTGGCAGCTCAAATAGGGTAGTCTTAAGTAGCAACCTCTAGTCCCTATCTACGTGCCCCCGTAGGATTGTCTTAAATGACCTAGCTAGTGGATCCACTTTAGCAAAAGATTATGTGTACAGATGCTACTTTGGCAAGTATAATCCCCTTCTTCAGTTTGAGGGATTTACAAGATACCAAGACATAGATGTCATGGTCTTATTTTTGGTTAAAGTTAATATCCCACAAAGCGAGCATGATTCTCAAAATTTTCTTATATCTCTTATTTTAAATGAGTTTACCATATTCTATGAGTTATGTGTTGTTGCTTCCTTAAGGCTTCCAAATGGTCAAATTTGGTAATGCATTACATGTTTAAGCTATCTATGTCATCATGTCTATTTATGCATATTGCCCCATACTTAGTACATTGTGTGCACTAATGCATACTTATGCCCACATTGTCTCATTACTGTAGGTTCCAACGCTTCTAACTCTCACACTCATAGCTAGTTGATCATTTTACTAAATTCAAGAGTTTGTGAGTCCTCATGTTCCAAGTACCGAGACACATTTAATTTACTCATGTCATTCTAATTTTTGGATAAGGTATGTGGTGTATGGATTATGCCCCAACCACTTCTTTAGATGTTTTGATGGCATGTTGAGACTATGTTAGACTTCCGCTTTCTCAAAGCTTCTAAACGAAAATTAATTACGGGAATTGTAACGACTCAAAAAACTAGTAAGTGAAACTAGAGCCTAACGAGTGCGTGATTAAGTTTGATATGGAGTTTGAAGTTGTGAAATGATGCCCTGAGCTTAGGTTAAGGGGTTTAGGGGTTAAACATCAAGGTACGACCCCTCAAGGACCAAACAAAGGTCCATGAGGAGGACCCTAAAGACTAACCCCCAAAGCTCCCCAAATCTATCCTTGTTGCCAAAAATTCATGACCCACGGATGGGACCTATGGGGCATATGTCCATCTACTCCTCGTGGGGGTGGTCCGTAGGTCTAGCCCCTAAATGGTGACCTTCAGACCCAAACCATGGACCTGAAGGATGGGGCGTCACCCCACCTACGGTCTGTAGGTCATGGGATGTAGGTCACCACCTACAATCTGTCAAGATTCAGCCATTGTAAAGGTAATTGAGTAAAATCCTTTTTAGGTTAGTTAAGTTAGGGGGGCGGTTATTATTGATTTATTATACCTATATAAGGCTATATAATGTATTAAACTCATTTTTCAATTATTATTTCCAAAACACAAAATAGAAACTACCATCTTCTCCAAATAGTCTCTCTCTAGAATCCACTATTGGAGAAGAAGGAGTCAAGGTTTCAAGCTCAATATCTCATCATTCACACCCAATTTTCATGGATTTTTCTTCCATAGAGGTATGGTAGTATTCATCCTTGATGAAGTTTCATTCATGGAGCCCTATCAAAAGATGATTTCAAGTTTCCAAAATCCCCCAAAAACCTAGGGTTTCAAACTAAGCATGGGTTCAATTCCAAAACGTTTCCAAAGGTTTATACATGACGATTTGTTATGGAATTGATGAATTAATGATGAATTATGATGAGTTTCCCCTAATGAAACCTTCCCCCCAAATACTAAATTGTGAATTATGATATGGGATTGATTGATTATGAAAACAAGTGAAGAGATTGAGTTTATATTGATTAAGATTTTTAAATTATGTCATTATTCATGCCTAAATTATAGTATTTTAGGTGTGTTGGTGAATTGTGATTCATAGCCTTGAAGGGCAATGTATGAAGGATATATGTATGATTAAGATGTGAAGTATATGCATGTGGTTACAATGAATGTATTCTGATCATGTTTAGAATGCAATTATGTTACTATTGAAATCTTATTCTCAATTAACACTTATGAATGATAACGATAGAATGTGACGTGTTTCTATAATGTAATTTTGATTGACACATCTTTAATTGGTAGGCTTAGGCATCCTCTTTTTGTATAAATAAAAGTAATGTGAACGTTTTATCTTGAATTGGTAGGCTTAGGAATCCTCTTCTTTTGATATGAATGTGTCTTGACTTAATGAACATGGAATCGGTAGACCTAATGTTGGTAGCCCTATCAAGTACAATAATGTTAATGTGAATGAACTACTAT
Source organism: Solanum bulbocastanum (assembly GCA_037074985.1). Taxonomy (NCBI): domain Eukaryota; kingdom Viridiplantae; phylum Streptophyta; class Magnoliopsida; order Solanales; family Solanaceae; genus Solanum; species Solanum bulbocastanum. Next base: position 17,592,571 of record CM073603.1, read on the forward strand.
ATGGGAATGGAGGCTAAGTACCGGGCAGATATGGTAAGATGAAAGCTCTCCCTACATTAGGACGGGTTTCAATGAACATCTCTCTTAACCCATAACTATATGCCCACATAGGATATTAGCTAGTGGATCCACCTAAACTAAAATATTACCATTAGGCAAGTAGTCCACCTCTTTACAGTGTGGGGAAAGACAACGGATTCCATGTTAAGTGTAACAGCCCGTATTATGCATATGTTTGTTCTATTCTTGTAATACTTGACATAGCCTTATAGTATAGGCGAGGGACCATTTTTCTTATATGATTAGCGTTGGTTTAAACTAGCTCGGAAGGTGATGTAATTCCTTGAACCTTTCAGCATGTGTACTACAAGTTAACTCCAACGTGAGTATTTAAACTCAAGACAGTAAGGTGGAAATTGAGCATAAAGATGAAAGTTAAATGCTAAGTTAAAGAAAAAGGGATTAATATTTAGAAAATGGAATAAAATAAGTGAGTTTCTTGCTTGACTTAACTAATCTAGTAGGTGACATGTAGGTGCATAACCTACTTGAGCTGTATGGATCTAGTTAAAAAGGCCAAGGTTTATGAATTAGATTTGGGCCTATGCTAATGGACTCACTTGAGGCCCAAACTAAGTTAAATAAAAGGAAAATGAAATTCAAGCTCAGCAGCCAAATCTGCCAAGGCCCAATATATTTAAGCCCAAGTGAAAGCAAGTAGGTGCATCACCTAGTTTGACCTTTTGAGCTACTTGATGTACATAAGCAGGTGCATCACCAACTTGACCAATTAGTGGATGAAAATGGACCAAAAATGGGAGGTTATAGAGGATATTCTTAAAGGTGAAGAATGCTCAATATAAGATGTATTGGTTGCTATTCTCACTTATTTTTAACACACAATATTGAGAATTAACTCCAGCTCTCTTTCTCTCTTCTCTTAAGGATTAAAACAGTAGCCTTAAAGTTCCTTCTATGGTTCTTGAAGAAATCCTCATATCTGCAAACTACGATAAGAGAAACATTTGTGGATTTAGCTTAATTCTCACATGGAAGACTAGAAAACATGTTATTCATGCTACTGCTCACTTTCTTTAATTATTAGGATACTTTTTTCTTCCTCTTTGGTTTAAGTGTGAAGGAAAGTTGAAGTTCTAGAGGAATTCAAGTTATAAGGAGAAGTTGTAGAAATTGAGGTAAGGTGACTTCTCCCTTTTCTTCCTCCTTATGTATGAGTTTTAGTGAGTAATTATGAGTGTGCTGTCATAAAGAACTCAAAGGGGTGGTGAGTTCAATAATTGGTTGTATGATAAAGAATATTTGAGGTTGTTTTATGAGTATTGTTGTTGGTGCAGCTTGGGTAATCTTGGAAAAGGATATATAATGTATGTATAGGCCAGAGAAGGAGGGTGTGGTGATACACATTAATTTAAGGGTTGTATGGGCTCATTATCCATCAACGCTAGCTACTGTTTTATGGGGCTCACGATGTGATAACTACTAATTTTAGTTTATCATGACTCATATTGTAGATTAAAACCTAAAAGAGGAGGTTGAATCGTGATAGTTCGATAGGTCAGAGGAGAAGGTATGTAAGGCTATTCGATTCAATATTCTTTGACATGAAATATGATACTTGCGTTTAATATCAATAAGTTAATTTCCTAAGTTCTATTCCTAGTAAAGAAGACATAGTGGGAGCGTACGATCTCCAAATAGCTAACAATATTTCCTCCTCTCCTTAGTGTATAGAATTACTTCATTATATGTTTAGTACTCTATACTTGTATAATTATCCTCCTATGTGCTGCTATATAGAAATGGTATTTACAAAAGAAAGTTTGGTGAATTTTCCTCTAAGTCAGTTGAAGACAATTGTGTCATTTAAGCTCACAAGTAATGCATTGATGTTACATAGCTCCTTATGTCATTGTTAATGCCTTGAAGTATTATTTTCATGTCTCCTACTACTGGTCCGTAGTTCCAAATCTCAAAAATAATTATGACAACCAAAACAACAATCTCAAAGTTTAAAGAATCTAAGTGAAGTAATATGTATAATTAAAGGTGGCAGCTCAGGGGCAAAAGCCTAGCATGGGCCGATCCCAATTGGTATAGAAGGGTGGCAACTCAAGGGCGAAAGCCTAGCATGGGCTGATCCCAACTTGTGTCATTATCAAGACCGCATCCCAGGGGTTAAAAAACCTAGCAATGGTCATCCTCTTCTACCACTGATCAGCTGGTCATTCGTATCATATGCCTTACAAAGTTCTTAACACATAGAAAGGTAAAGACAAGAATGTAACAAATATGATCCCACAAGAGTTAACAAAGGTGGTCTTCTGTTATGATTGTTGCACACATATATTGTTACTTGGTTTCATTTGAACTCTTGTTTTATATATGTTATTGCCTTACATATTCAGTACATTTTTTCATACTGATGTTCCTTGCGTGAGATGCTGTATTTCATGCTACAGGCACTTGTACTCCATCTAGTAGACCTCGTCAATAAGAACACACGACACTCAACTACTTTTGGTGAGCTCCAGGTTGATTTGGAGCTTTATTAAGTCCTTGGTAGATTCATTTTGTTATTGTGTCATAGTTAAGGGTAAGGCGGGGTCTGTCCCGACCTACTCTAAGGTTTTATATCTTTAGAGGCTTTGTAGACTTATGTTTATCATTCATTTGCATCTTAACAAGTTTTGACCTCAATGGCCAAGTCTTGTATATAACTTTTAGGTCTACTTATGTTTGTTTGTATGGCTGCATCCTATGTGAACTTGTCACAAAATTATCATAGTTATATGCATAGTAAGCATATGTTATATGTTGGTTCTCTCGGGCCTTTAGGGCATCGGGTGTTTGTCTATCTTAATTGGATTTGAGGCGTGACAAATGTGGTATCAGATCCAGTTATCCTAGGGAGTTTACAAAGTCGTGTCTGTGTAGAGTCTTGCTTATGGATGTGTTGTGCACCACATTTATAAACATGAGGCTACGGGACATATAGGAGTTGTCTCTTTTCTTTCATTTCTTAGATCGTGCGATAGAACCAATATTGTAGGCAAATCATATCTAATTACTAAATTGTTTTATTATAGCAAAGATGTTAGTTACGAGAAGGAGTAAAAGTACTGGTAAGCGAGTAAATGTGGCTGCCCAAGAAAGGTCCAGCCAACCACCACCTAGTCAAGCTGTTCAAGGTGAGACTCAAGATTAGTCTCTATCACAGACTTCCCCAACCCCTCCATCTCCAAAAGATCTAAAGAGGGAACCTTCATCCCAAGAACCCCCTATTAATGCTACCAAGCAAGATTTGAGGAATGCAGTCTAATTATTGACTAGTATAGTTGCTGGCCACGTCCAAAGGCAAGAAGGTCTAGTTACAGGTACTAGTGGAGTAGATAGAACAACTGTCATCTAGATACGTGAGTTCCTTAATTTGGACCCTCCATCATTCACCGGGTCAGATCCTAATCAAGATCCACAGGACTTTATAGATCAAATCCAACACACATTAGATGTTATGCATGTAAGTGGTAAAGAAGCACATGAGCTAGCAACATATAGATTAACGGGTGTGGCTATATTGTGGTATGAAACTTGGAAGCAATCTAGGGGAATAGATGCACCTTCAGCTACGTGGAAAGAGTTCAAAGAGGCATTCCTTCACTATTATCTGCCATTGGAGATCCGAGAGCCCCATGCGGATCATTTCTTAAATCTCCACCAAGGAAGTATGAGTGTGACAGAGTACAGTCTCAAATAAAATTCCTTGGCCAGGTATGCTCCTAATGTAGTAGCTACTATGGGGGGTAGAGTTCATCGATATGTGGATAGATTAGATTCATATATAATTAGAGACTGTACCATTGCTTTGTTGAATAAAGATATGGATATAGCAAGGATGCAAGCTTTTGCACAAAAGTTGGAGGATCAATGGCAAAGGAGAAGGACAGAAGAGTCAGAAACAGGGCATTCTAAGAGGGCCAGATCCATGGGGCAATTTGCACCATCCCAAGGTGATTTTAGGCCTCGATTCTTTAACAGACTGCCTAGGCCATCATCTTCTTACTCTACAGCTAGTGCCCTCCATCAGTTTTAAGGGTTTAGGGGCAATCATTTTGGGCAAAGAAGTGAAAGACAAAATTCACAAATAGCGGGTCATCAAGAGAAGGGAAGTACAAGCCAATCAAGGCCTCATTGACAACTTTGTAAACAATGTGGAAGGAATCATCTAGGTGTAGGTTTTGGACAGATGTTTGTTTTTAGTGTGGTACACCAGGTCATATGATGAGAAATTGCCCTCATAGGGGTGTGGGTGGTGTGACATAACCTAATAGATCAGTTGTTGCATCATCATCATCAACACCTTCTTTGGGTAGGGGACAGATGCCTACTGGTCATGGTAGTGGAGCTAGGGAGCAGCTAGTCCTAGTGGAGTTCAGAATCACACATATGCTCTAAGGAATCAACAAAATTTAGAAGCCTCGCTAGATGTGGTTACAGGTACATTGTCCATCTTTTCAGATATTGTATATGCATTAATTGATCCGGGGTCTACACTATTATATGTTTCTCCATTGATTGCTGAAAATTTCAAAAGAACACCAAAATTGTTAGTGAAGCCATTTGAAGTGTCTACACCGATTGGTGAGTCTATTATAGCTAGAAGGGTTTATTGTAATTGCATTGTAACTGTTTGTGATCGTGATACATTGGTGGACCTTGTTGAGCAAGAAATGGTAGATTTTGATGGTATAATGGGTATGGATTGGTTAGTTTCTTGTTATGCTACGGTAGATTGCCAAACTAAGATGGTGCATTGCCATTTTCCAAAAGAGGAAGTCCTTCAATGGAGAGGTAATATAGGGGCACCAAGAGGTAAATTTATTTCTTATTTTAAGGCAAAGAAGATGTTGTCCAAAGGATACATATGTCATCTAGTGAGAGTGAAAAATATAAATGCGGAGTCACCAACTCTTCAATCCATTCCAGTAGTGAATGAGTTTCCTCATGTATTTCCTAAAGATCTTCCAGGTTTGCCTCTAGAACAAGAAGTAGAGTTTGGTATTGATGTGATTCCAGATACTCAACCTATCTCCATTCAACCGTATAGAATGGCCCCATCAGAATTATGGGAGTTGAAGGACCAATTAAAAGACTTATTAGAAAAAGGACTCATAAGGCCTAGTATGTCACCATGGGGAGCACCAATTTTATTTGTATGCAAGAAAGATGGCTCGTTAAGAATGTGCATCGACTACCGGTAATTGAATAAAATAATGATTAAGAACAAATGTCCCCTCCCTAGAATTGATGATTTGTTTGATCAATTAAAAGGTGCTAGGTGTCTTTCAAAAATTGACCTGAGATTGGGTTATCAGCAAGTGAGGGTCAAAGACAAAGATATACCCAAGGCAGCTTTTTGAACACAGTATGGTCATTTTGAGTTTTTAGTCATGTCCTTCGGGCTAACGAATGCACCAGTAGCTTTTATGGATTTGATTAATAGAGTGTTCAAGCCATTTTTAGGTGTGTTCATGATAGTATTCATATATGACATTTTGGTGTATTCAAGATCGGAAGAGGACCATGCTAATCACTTGCAATAGGTTTTACAAATTCTTCGTGATCATAAGTTGTATGCAAAGTTCTCTAACTGTGAGTTCTAGTTAAAATTTGTGGCATTCTTAGGTCATATTGTATCCGATGAAGGAATAAGGGTTGATTACCATAAGATAGAAGCTGTGAAAAACTAGCCATGACCTACAATGACTACGGAGATCCGTAGTTTTCTTGGATTGGTAGGTTATTACCGAAGGTTCATTGAAGGATTCTCTTCCATTGTTGCACCCTTAACAAAGCTAACACACAAAGAAACCAAGTTTCAGTGGAATGAGGAATGTGAAAGAAGCTACCAAGAGCTAAATAATAAATTAACTTCAACACCTGTATTGGTACTTCCAGAAAGAACAGAAGGCTATGCAGTGTCTTGCGATGCTTCGGGAGTGGGCTTAGGTTGTGTATTGATGCATCAAGGTAAAGTAATAGCTTAGGGCTCAAGGAAGCTCCGGCAATATAAGAAAAATTATCCAACCCATGATCTAGAGCTAGCAGCACTTGTGTTTGCTTTGAAGATAGGCGCCACTACTTGTATGGAGTTTATGTTGACATATACACTGATCACATGAGTTTGCAATATATCTTTAAGCAAAAGGACCTAAATCTGAGGCAGCGAAGATGGTTGGAGCTATTGAAAGATTATGACATTGATATCTTGTATCATCCCAGTAAAGCCAATATAGTAGCTGATTCTTTAAGCCATAAAATAATGGCAATCACTTATGGGCAGTCTATGGAAAGACAAGGAATAACTAAGGATCTATGCCAACTAGCTTGCATGGGGGTTTGCCTTCTTAAAACAATACACTGATCCTATTCTATTACAGCTTAAGGAGAATGTACAGTAGGGTATGACAAAGGCATTTGAGCTTACGCAAGAGGGAGTACTTTGGTGTCCAAACAGACTGTGTGTACCTAACGTAGATGAATTAAGAAAAAGGATTATAATGGAAGCACATCATTCGAGAAATTTTGTCCATCTGGGGTCAACTAAAATGTATCATGACTTGGAAGAAATGTATTGGTGGGGGGACATGAAGAAGAACATTGCGAAATTCGTGGCTCAATGTCCAAATTTTCAACAAGTAAAAGTAGAGCACCAAAAGCCCGAAGGTTATATGTAGTGTATAGAACTTCCAATTTGGAAGTGGGACATGATCAACATGGATTTTGTTAGTGGTTTGCCTCGCTAATTTCAAAAGTTTGACTCCATATGGGTAATAGTTGATAAACTCACCAAATTAGCACACTTCTTGTCGGTGAAGACTACTTGTACAGTTGAAGAGTATGCAAAGTTGTATATCAAAGAGATAGTTCGGCTACATGAAGTGCCAATCTCTATTATATCGTATAGGGGAGCTCAATTCACTGCAAATTTTTGGAAGTCATTTCAAAAGACTTTAGGAAAACAAGTGAATGTAAGTACAACCTTTTACCCTCAAAAAGATGATCAGGCAGAGCGTATAATTCAAATACTTGAAGATATGTTGCGAGCTTGTATATTAGACTTAAAAGATAGTTGGTATGATCATTTTCCATTAATCAAGTATACATACAACAATAGCTACCATTCAAGTATTAAAATGGCACATTATGAAGCTTTATATGGTAGAAAATGTAGATCCCCAATTGGCTTGTTCGAAATAGGTTAAACTATCTTATTTGGGTCATACCTTGTCATCAAGCTATGGAAAAAGTCAAAGTGATATAGCAACGGCTTGAAACAACTCAAAGTCGACATAAATCATATGTGGATGTTAGAAGGAGAGGACTAGAATTTTCTACGGGGGGTTGGGTATTCTTGAAGGTGCCACCAATGAAAGGGGTAATGAGTTTTGGTAAAACGGGAAAGTTAAGTCCACGCTATATAGGGCCACATAAGATTATCTGAAGAATCGGCCAAGTTGTGTATGAGTTAGAGCTACCTCAAGATCTTTCAACCATTGATTCTGTGTTTCATGTCTTAATGCTTTGAAAATGCATAAATGACCTATCTCATATTAGTCCTACTGAAGATGTACAGGTTACGAGAGATCTCACTTATGAAAAAGTACTCATTGATATTCTGGATCGACAAGTTAGGAAGTTAAGAAATAAAGAAGTAGCTTCTGTAAAAGTATTATGGAGGAACAAACAAGTAGAAGAAGTTACATGGGAAGCTGAAGAAGCAATGACATTGAAATATCCTTAACTCTTCCAGACCTATGAGGTAGATGAAAATTTTGAGTTGAGGCGTTAACAAGTAAGTATAAGTCTATATGTTCAATGTGATTAATAGTATTACTAACATATGCTTGAACTTGTTTGGGCAGGATAACCATGCTAACATTTGAAGACAAATGTTTTAAGGGGGGGGGGGGGGAGGATGTAACAACCCGTATTATGCATATGCTTGTTCTATTCTTGTGATGCTTGACATAGCCTTATAGTATAGGCAAGGGACCATATTTTTTATATGATTAGCATTGGTTTATACTAGCTCGGAAGGTGATGTGATGCCTTGCACGTTTCATGAGTACTGCAAGTTAACTCCAATGGGAGTATTTAAACTCGAGATAGTAAGGTGGAAATTGAGCTTAAAGTTTAAAATTAAGTGGTAAGTTAAAGAAAAAGGATTAATATTTAGAAAATGGAATAAAATAAGTGAGCTTCTTGCTTGAATTAACTAATCTAGTAGGTGACAAGTAGGTGCATCACCTACTTTGACTTATTGATCAATCCAAAGGACCAAGTAGGTGCATCACCTAATTGAGCTATACGGATCTAGTTAGAAAGGCCAAGGTTTATGGATCAGATTTGGGCCTATACTAGTGGACTCACTTGAGGCCCAAAGTAAGTAAAATGAAAGGAAAATGAAATTAAAGCCCAGCAACCAAATCTGCCAAGGCCTAATATATTTAAGCCCAAGTGAAAGCAAGTAGGCGCATCACCTAGTGTGACCATTTGAGCTGTTTGATGTACATAAGCAGGTGCATCACCTACTTGACCGATTAGTGGCTGAAAATGGACTGAAAATCGGAGGTTCTATAGGATATTCTTAAAAGTAAAGAAAGCTCAATATAAGATATATTGGCTGCTATTCTCACTCATTTTTATCATAGAATATTGAGAATTGACTCCAGCTCTCTTTCTCTTTTCTCTTAAGGATGAAAACAACAACCTTAACGTTCCTTCAAGGGTTCTTGAAGAAACCCTCATATCTGCAAACCAAGGTAAGAGAAACACTATGGATTTTGCTTTATTCTCTCATGGAAGACAAGAAAACATGTTATTCATGCTCAATTATAGTAGAAGGCAGAAGTTCCCACAAGCTCAATTATAAGGTAAGGTCACTCCTAACATTTCTTTCTCCTTATATATGAGTTTTAGTGAGGAATTATGGGCAAGGGGGTGGTGAGTTCAATAATTGGTTGTATGACAAAGAATATATGAGGCTATTTTATGTGTATTGTTGCTGGTGCAACTTGGGTAATGTTGGAAAAAGATATATAATGTATGTATTGGGCAGAAAAGGAGGGTGTGGTGATCCACATTTTTTTAAGGGTTATATGGGCTCATTATCCATCAACATTAGCTACTATTTTATGGGGCTCATGATGTTATAACTGCTAATTTTAGTTTATCATAACTTATATTATAGATTAAAACTTAAAAGAGGAGGCTGAATTGTGATAGTTCTATTGGTCAGAGGATAAGGTATGTAAGGATATTTGATTCAGTATTCTTCGGCATGAAATATGATACTTGCGATTACTATCAATAAGTGAATTTTCTAAGTTCTATTCTTAGTAAAGGAGACATAGTGGCAACATACGATATCCATATAGCTAACAATATTTCCCCCTCTCCTTAGTGTATAGAATTACTTCATTATATGTTCAGTACTCTATACTTGTGTAATTATCCTCCTATGTGCTGATATATAGAAATGGTATTTCCAAAATAAACTTTGGTGAATCCTCCTCTTAGTCAGTTGAAGACAATTGTGTCATTTAAGCTCACAAGATGTTACATAGCTTCGTATGTCATTGTTACTGCTTTGAAGTATTATTTTCATGTCTTCTACTACTGGTGTGTAGTTCCAAATCTCAAAAATAGTTATGACCACCAAAACAACAATTTAAGAGATTAAAGAATCTAAGTAAAGTAATCTGTATAATTAAGGGTCACAACTCAGGGGCAAAAGCCTAGCATGGGTTGATCCCAATTGGTATAGCAGGGTGGCAGCTTAGGGGCGAAAGCCTAGCATGGGCTGATCCCAATTTGTGTAATTATGAGGACCGCATCCCAAGAGTTAAAAAGCCTAGGATGGGTCATCCTCTTCTACCACTGATTAGCTGTTCATTCTTATCACATGCCTTGCAAAGATCTTATCACACATAAAGGTGAAGACAAGAATGTAACAAACATGATCCCACAGGAGTTAACGAAGATGGTCTTTTGTTCTGATTTATGCACACATATATTGATACTTGGTTTCATTCGAACTTTTGTTTTATATATGTTATTGCCTTACATATGCAGTACATTTTTTCATACTGATGTTGCTAGCCAAGGACGCTGCATTGCATATTGTAGGCATAGGTACTCCAGCTAGTAGACCTCCTCAATAGGAGCACATGACACTCAGCTACTTTTGTTGAGGTCCAGGTTGATTTGGAGATTTACTAGTCCTTGATAGATTCATTTCAGTATTGTGTCGTAGTTAAGGATAAGGCGGGGTCTGTTCCGACCTACTCTAAGGTTTTTTATCTTTAGAGGCTTTGTAGACTTATGTTTATGGTTGCGTTTTAACAAGCTATGGCCTCAATGGCCAAGTCTTGTATGTAAGTTTTAGATCTACTTATGTTGGTTCGTATCGCTGCATCCTATGTTCAACTTGTCACAATATTGTCTTAGTTATATGCATAGTAAGCATAGGTTACATGTTGGTTTTCTCGGGCCTTTAAGGCATTGGGTGCCTGTCCGTCTTAATGGGATTTGAGGCGTGACTTTAAGCTCACATGGTCTATGTCAGTTGAACGCTTATTCCCATCATGTGAGATGTGTACTATGCTTACTCAAGAGGTATTATAAAGTGTGGGTGGTAGTATGGGATGTCATTGATGCATTGCACGAGTAGGCTTTGAGAGGGCAATGGTGAGTTCTCTAATGTCTTAATGTCTAATGAATGAATATTCTCTTAAGGAAGCTAAGGAAAAATGTTGACTTATATGCATTATGTGATGATGCATGCTTTACTTGGATTGTATGATGAGTTACTTTCCTTGTCATAACTTATGAAATGTTTATGTTCCTTATGTATGATTATGGTCTAAAGATGAAAAGGCAGAATGGTAAGTTCACTTTTGGTGGCCTCAAAGTGCTACTTAGTTTGGATGTTGGTATGGGATGCAATTCATATATTGCACAAGTATAGCTTTGGGTGAAGGCTCTAATGTGATAAAATGGCTCATATGTTGACTATGTTGGTATGTTATGCCTCTTATACTTATGTTGATGATGTTTCTAAAAATTTGGCATGTAGCATGGTTTTCAATAAAAAGTCCTTTTTAAATATGGTTTTTGCATAGCTATCATACTTAGTACATTAATGTGCTAACCCATATTTCTTCTATTTTCTACAAAGTGTAGGTTCCGGCAAGTGAGTTGATTCCTTCTTGTTCAAGCTTTAGTTGACTATTCATCAAGTTTGTGGTATGTCCTCATGGATCCGAGGACAAGTACTTCATTGTCATTTATTTTCTTTATTGTACTAAACACTTGTAAGACTTCTATTGTAAAGGGTCGTAACCCTTCTTTTGATTCAAAGATGTTTTTAGATTGCCACGTGAGACAAGTAGACTTTAGCTGTTTTAAATGATGTTTTCGATTGTATGGATTAAAAAAGTTTTAAATTTCGTGTTATTTCTATTATATTATGTGATGACATGCTATGAGGCTTGTATGAGACTTTTTTGAGTCTTGTACACCGTGTCACATCCGGGGTGTAGGCTTAGGGCGTAACAAACATAGTATCAGAGCACAAGATTTTGGAATGCTTTTTAGGATTGATGTCTCATAGTCCATGTCGAGTAGAGTCTTGTTTGTGAGTGTGAATCATGACATATTTATGAATGAGAGGCTATAAGAAATTAAGAAACTTCACTTATGTCATTACTCTTTAAGCCGTGCCTTGGAGCTTTAACTCTATGAAGTCCTTTTCTTAACCCTTCTCTTGTGTCGATAGGATATGAATACAAGAAGAGCGAACACAAGAAGGATGGAAGAGGAGATTGTGAATGAGGGAGATCCTCCCCAAGGTCCTCAAGGTGACCAAGTTCCTAAAGGAAATCTCGTTCCAGTTGATCCTCCGACCATGTCTAATGAAGAAGTTAGGTCGGCTCTTTTGATGATGGCTCAAGACTTAACTACTCAAGCCCAATCCATGACAGCCCAAGCAACTAGGGGTGTTCAGACTCATGTGAACCCTATTGTGAGCGTTATGGCTTCTAGGTTGAGAGACGTTGTGAAGATGAATCCTCCGGCATTTTATGGTTCCAAGGTGGGAGATGATCCCCAAGATTTTGTGGATGAAGTGTATAAGGTAGTTAATGCGATAGGGGTGACTTTTATAGAAAAAGCGAACCTAACTGCTTATCAATTGAAGGATGTTGCCCAAGTTTTGTTCACTCAATGGAAGAGTAATAGGCCGGTAGAAGTGGGCCTATAGATTGGAAAGTGTTCAAGAAAGCATTCCTTGATAGGCTATTTCCTCATGAGAAGAGGGAGGTTAAGGTGAAAGAATTTATTAACCTTAGGCAAGGTAGCATGAGAGTGCAAGAGTACTCCATGAAGTTTATCCTATTGTCTAAGTATGCTCCATCTTTGGTGTCTAACCCGAGGGATGAGATTAGTAGATTTGTGACAGGTGTGTCCAACCTAGTTGAGGAAGAGTGTTGTACAACAATGCTCTATGATGACATTAATATTTCTAGGCTTATTGTGTTTGATCAACAAATTGAGTTCAAAATTAAGAAAAAGAATAGGTAGATGAAGAGAACTAGGTCCGATGAGCAAGGTCAACCAAGGCTCAAAAAGAGAGATTTTAACTAGATTCTTCAACCACTTCTAGGGTCAACCAAGAGAAAGGTAGTGGGTCTTGATTTTCTAAACCTACTTGCACAAATTGTGGAAAGAAGCATTATAGGAAGTGCCTAGCCGATACTTGTGGGTGTTATGGTTGTGGAAAGATTGATCATCAAGTGAAAGATGCCCTACACTTATAGCAAAAGGAAGAGAGGCCAAACAAGCTTCTTTTAATGGCTCGGATCCAAATTCTACAAACAATAATCGTTTCTATGCAGTTCTGGCGAGAGAGGACAAAGGAGCTCTTTCGGATGAAGGCACCGGTATGTTGATAGTTTCTTATAGTTGTGAATGTATTCTTAAGGTCCCTATGTTATTTTAATGTTAGCCTTAGTATGGGTTTACTCCCAAGGGGGAGATAATATGTTGAATAGTAAGGTTGTTGAGAGTTCTGATATCCTTATCTCTTTTCTATTCCTATTCAATCTTGAGACCAAGAGTTTCTTGTAGCTTGTTTCATGTTTTGGAGTCATGAGTAATTATGTGCTTCCATGGTCTCCTTATTCTATGCATGTTCTTGATGAATATATGTGTAAATGAGAAAATGAGTTTTTATGAATTATGTTTCTTATGTTGATGTGGATTTAGTATGAGTTTTATATGTGCTTCATGAGGTGAATTGTTGAACATGCGTAAATGTGATTTTAAGAGACATTTAATAATGTTCTTAATGATGTTATGATACGCATGATTTAAGTTGGAGAAGGTAATTCCTCCAATGCAATGAGAAATTATGAAGCTTTCATGCATAATGAGTTTGTAGATGTAGTTCGTACTTTCTTGTGTTGGATTCAGTATGTTTGAGATGGAGTTGATATTTCCTTCTAAGTTTTATGCATTGTTTATGATGTTGCATGCATGATGGGCGGCTAGTATTGAGTCTTTATTTCCTTAAAAGTGTTTAAAGTATCATTCGAGGACGAATGTTCCTAAGGGAGAGATAATGTAACGACTCGGAAAACTAGTAAGTGAAACTAGAGTCTGACGAGTGTGTGATTGAGTTTGATATGGGGTTTCAAGTTGTGAAATGACTTCCCGAGCTTAGGTTGAGGGGTTAAACGTCAAGGTACCCCCAAGGACCAACCAAGGGTCCTTGAGGATGACCCTAAAACCTAACCCCCAATGCTCTCCAAATCTACCTTGTTGCCAACAATTTATGGCCCACGGATGGGACCTACAGGGCATAGGTCGAACCACGCCTTTGGGGTGGTCAGTAGGTCAAGTCCCCAAATGGTGACCCTCAGACCCAAACCACAGACCTGCAGGATGGGGTGTCACCCCACCTACGGTCTGTAGGTCATGGGGCGTAGGTCACCACCTGCAATCTGTTAAGATTTGGCCATTATAGGGGTAAATGAGTAAAATCCTTTTTAGGTTAGTTAAGTTAGAGGGGGGCAGTTATTATTGATTTAGTAGACTTATTTAAGGCTATATAAAGTATTAAACTCCTTTTTCAATTCATTATTTCTAGAACACAAAATAGAAACTACCCTTCTGTCCAAATATTCTATCTCTAGAAGCAACCATTGGAGAAGAAGGAGTCAAGGTTTCAAGCTCAGGATCTCACCATTCTCACCCAATTTCGTGAAGTTTCTTCCATAGAAGTATGGTTGTTTTAATCCTTGATTAAGTTTCATTCAAGGAGCCCTATCAAAGATGATTTCAAGTTTCAAAAATTCCCCAAAAACTTAGGGTTTTAATCTAAGCATGAGTTCAATTCCAAAAAGTTTTTAAAGGTGATTTATGATGGAATTGATGAATTAATGATGAATTATGATGAATTTCCCCTTATGAACCCATGTTTCCCCCAAAATACTAAATTGTGAATTGTGATTTGGGATTGATTGATTATGAAAGCATGTGAAGATATTAAGTCTATATTGATTTAGATTATTGAATTATGTCATTATTCATGCATAAATTGTAGTATTAAAGGTGTGTTGGTGAATTTTTATTCATAGCCTTGAAGGGAAAAGTATGAAGGATATGTGTATGATTATGATGTCAAGTATATGCATGTGGTTACAATGAAAGTACTATGATCATGTTTAATACTTATGAATGATAATGATAGAATGTGAAGGGTTTCTATAATGTAATGTTGATTGATACATCATGAATTGGTAGGCTTAGGCATCATCTTCTTTTATAAATGAAAGTAATGTGAATGTTGTATCTTGAATTGGTAGGCTTAGGCATCCTCTTCTTGTGTAATAAATGTGTCTTGACTTAATGAACATGGAATCAGTAGACCTAATGTTGGTAGCCCATAAATGACTAATGAAGTATTTTAAGGCTTTGTGCTTTGAATCGGTAGACCTAATGTTGGTAGCCCTTATATGAATAAATGATGAAGTATTCTAGGCTATGTCTTGAACCGGTAGACCTAATATTGGTAGCCCTTCATGATGAGTATAGAAACTAATGTGATGAAAAACTTTGAATTTGTAGACCTAACGCTGGTAGCCCTTTGATATGTGAAATGATGAACCTTGAATCGGTAGACCTAATGGTGGTGGCCCTTTCTTAAGTATTCAATGAGCTATCTTTATAATGTACCTTGAATTGGTAGACCTAATGGTGGTGCCCTTTCATGTGTAATGTACTTTGGGTCGGTAGACCTAATGTTGGTAGACCTCTCAAGTACAATAATGTTAATGTGAATAAACTACTCTATGGGAATGGAGGCTACCGAGCGGATATGGTAAGATGGAAGCTCTTCCTACTTTAGGCCTGGTTTCAATAAACATCTCTCTTATCTCATAAATATGTGCCCTCATAGGATATTAGCTAGTGTATCCGCCTAAGCAAAAATATTACGGTCCTACCTTAGGAAAGTAGACCATCTCTTTAAAGTGTGGGGCAAGACACCAGATTCCTTGTTAAACTCACCTGGTCTATGTTGGTTAAACACTTATTCCCATCATGTGAGATGTTGATCAGTCCACACTTTGGACTATTTTAAGGCTTTATTTTGATAGATTTAGTGTCCTTAAATGCATATTTTATCTCAATAACTGATGAAAATCCTTGAGTTTCAGGTATTTGGAGTTAGAGACAAAACATGGACACTATTGGGCAGAAAGGAACAAGGAAGCTGAAAAGAACAAAGAAAAAACGACCTGAGGATCGCCTAAACTATTAGGTGAGTCGTCGAATGGCTATGGTCTCGCCTAATGTTCCATTATGCCATGCTCTGAAGAAGAAAATTGAGTCGGCGAGATAAGTGAGCATTTGACGAGTCGCTGAATGATTCCGCGATGCAGTACTCCATCACCCAAAGTTATGGTACTTTAATTTGTAGAAAGGCGATGAACCAAACCTAAGGGTGGATTACCAAGTGGATCAGCGATCCCAACTAACTACGCTGAGTGGTCCTTCGCAACAAACTTTTTGACAACTATAAATACTTGTTTAAATGTTTGTCTTAGTAATCAGATTTTGTATGCAACCCATATCAAACTTTATTTTCAGTTCTTAGAACTTAGAGTTTTAGGGACTTTGTTCCTTAGTTTTGAAATTTTGAAGATTTCCATTTTTATGCAATTTGAAGTGGGTATTGAAGATTATTCATCTTAGACATGTTTAAAGACAATATCTGTTGTACCCACTTGATGGAAACACTTTTGGTATCGATTTCTATCTCTTTACTATGTTTAGCTAAAACCCCAATTCTTGGGGTGTGATTATGGGAATGTAGGTTGAATTTAATGTTGGGTATTGCTAATAGATAGTTAATAGCCTGTTTAAAGGTGATTTCTTTAAGTAGTTTTGTTTTATTATAATGTGCTGGTATTTGCAAATAATATTTTATCTTTGTGTTTTTGACTTGCTCGAGAGAGAGGCTTTAAAACAAAAACTAATAAATCGATTGTCTATGTTTATTGGGTTCTCATAGGTTCAACTCGAGAGAGGGAATCCTAAACCCTCTCCCACACATTTTTCTAGAGAGAGTGAATGGACTAAGGCGAAGGTTGTGCTTCATTCCCGCATATTGGTGTTTTAGATAAAATGATTTGATTCAAGGTAAATTGTTCGAGAGAATTGACCCCCACTAAAGTCTAGCTTAGTTACCAATTTACAGCGATTTACTATCAATAACATTTACCCGGTTGTTTATTTTAGCCCATCATCCTATCACATCCCAAGAATCCTGTCTTCATATTTATATTTTCATTTTTAGTTGTCGTTTTAGTTTCTTATTGACTACAAAACCCCTTTTGATATTTGACACTTGTGTCACCCTTTAATTTGAGTTATGTTTTTACTCGTAAATATCGATAGCTATAATTGACTTGAACACATTTTTGATTTTCTATTGATTCTCAATTACGAACCGCTCCCTTGGGACTCAACCCCAACTCACTAGTTGGGTTATATTACTATTGAACGACCATGGACGCTTAGTATTGGATGATTCGCCCGGATACGTCAAATCAAAATGACGCCGCTGCCGTGGAGTAGTGTTAATTGAGAATTACTAGTCAAGTTGGATTTTGTTCTTGTTAGTTATAGTTCTACTTACTTAATTCTTAGTTTTGTTTTGCTTGTTTGTGTGTTGAAAATAGGAAAAATGAGTGTAATTGATGAATTTAGACAAATGGATTACCTTCTTATAGAAGTGATGAGGTTCAGGGATAACATCCTGACCTTCAAGCAGCTATAAGGGGAGCTTTTTCATGAGTCGTTGATGAGGGTTAAAGCACTGTTGATACAATTCCCAACTCATGAAATTCCCAATCTAGTTCTTCTAGAATGCTTCTATAGGAGCCTTAATTCCCAGTGCAAAGGATTAATCGATCAACTTATCTCGTATGAGTTTATGAGACACTCCTATGAGACCGCAGCCAAACTCCTAGATCTTGTGGCCAACACGAACAGGGAGACTAAGAAGGACTAACACTTGGTCATTTTGCTAGATCAGATAGATACCTTGGCCCAAATGATCAGGGAACTGGAGGTGCTGTCCAAAAAGAAAGGCAGTTACATACCTCCTCATGAGCAGAGATAGTATACGAACAATGAAAGTATATCGATGATACACTATTAATCATTCTCCAAAAGATCAACAAACAAGATACAGTGCTAGAGGAGATGATGGAAAACATTGAAGGGATAAATAAGATGATTGGCTCTCACTCTAGATTTATCAAGCTAATTGAAAACCTCATGAGTAATGTATTGCCTCATCTCTACCCAAATAGACAAGGGGGGTTGCCTAGGGACACCATTGCCAACCCCAAAAATAAGGCTTAGCTATTGACTTACGTTGTGCCACAATGTTAACTAAGTTGCTGCTTGGGGGGCAACCCAAGATCCTTTTTATTGCTTTATTGTTGCTTTAATAAATAATGGTGTGTTGTTTGCGTAGGACAAAGTGGGAAAGTTGTTGAAAAGTATAGGTTGGTGAGCAGAAAGACCTTTTGACGCATCGCTGAAGAGGTCGGCAACCCCGACCTAGAATGTCGTTTGGACCCCCAATTTAACTAAAGGTCCTGTAAAACTCGGCAAGAAAAGTGTACACTCAGTGAGTCGCCGAGTGGATCGCTGACCACGACTAACATTGCTGATTGGGCAAGAACTGGATGGTTTATTAAAAGGCCAAAGGTTTAAACTTTCAAACTCTTCACTTTTCCTCACTTTTCATCTTCCAAACTCACACCTGCATAGTATCTTCTATATTTTAGCATTTTTAGGAGTATTTTAGTCATTGGAGTTGTGTTCAAAGTGGATTACATTGCAGCCTAGCTTTTCAGTCTTTATTAATAGGCAACTAAGGTTGGTTTTTATTTTTAGTAATTTTAACTCTTATGCAAGCAATATTATGTTGTTGATGTGTGGTAGGCCTCTGTGATGTGATTAGAATATTTGAATGCCTGTTTGTAATTCAACAATCCTGCCTGTAATGTTTTTAAAGTTAAATTCCCATATTTTTGTACTCTAAAAGAAAGTATATTTTGTGGGTTTGTGTTTGCATGTCATTGGGTTTAGTTGGGTGAAGTCTGAGTAGCTCGTACTTGTGCCAGCTAACGTAATTTGCCTAATGATAGAGCGGGTAACGCCATTCTTAGGGGCAACAGTCGTCAAATGGCTAAATTTGGAAAAACCAGGAGAAGTCTTAGTATCTCGGGGTAATCGGTGCTATGGCTAGCTCATGTTTTGATTTTGTTTTCGGGGGTTGCAGGGTTGAATTCAAGAAGTTGGGTAGAAAGTAGGCACGTAAGGTCATTTGACGAGCTGGGTCAAGCTCGCCGAACCACTCGGCGACTCGCCGAACCACTCAGCGACTTGCCGAAGTTCCCCATCTCGCTTTTAATTTCATGCTTTAATTGATGTTAGGCTCTATAACTTTCGGCGAGAGGCTTGAGGTTGCCCAAGGCACATGGCAACTCGCCAAAAGATTTCTTGATCGCCTTTTGGCTGCAACGCTGAACCTTTTTTGCACTGTAACTTTTGATGAGCTAAACCTTGCTCGCCGAATGTTTTTGGTAATTAGCCAAAAGGCCTTTCCCATCGCCGACTTGCCGCAAAGATTTGGACTCTTTTAGGGATTTATTTTGATAGATTTAGTGTCCTCAAATTCATATTTTGTCTCAATAACTGATGAAAACCCTTGAGTTTCACATATTTGGAGTTAGAGACAAAGCATGGACACTATTGGGTAGAAAGGAACAAGACAATATCTATCGTACCCACTTGATGGAAAAACATTTTGGTATCGATTTCTATCTCTTTACTATGTCTAGCTAAAATCCCAATTCTTGGGGTGTGATTATGTGAATATGGGTTGAAATTACTGCTAGGCATCACTAATAGATAGTTAATTTTATGTTTAAAGGTGATTTCATTCAGTAGTTGTGCTTGAATTTAATGGGGTTGTAGTTGCAAATACAATTTTATCTTTGTGTTTTGACTTGCTCGAAAGAGAGGTTTTAAAACAAAAACTAATGAATCGATAGTCTGTGATTATTGGGTTGTCGTGGGTTCAGCTCGATAGAGTGAATCCTAAACCCTCTCATACACATTTAGCTCAAGATAGTGAATGGATAAAGGCGAAGGTTGTGCTTCATTGCCGCCTATTGGTATTCGAGAGAAATCGATTTGATTCGGGGTAAACTGTTCGAGAGAAAATTTACCCCCACTAAAGTGTAGCTTAGTTACCAATTTACAGTGATTTACTATCAATAGCATTTACTAGGTTGTTTATTTTAGCCTATACTCATATCACATCCCAAGAATCCCGTCTCCATATTTGTATTTTCGTTTTTAGTTGTCGTTTTAGTTGGTTATTGACTACAAAACTCCCCCTTTGATATTTGACACTTGTTTCACCCTTTAAATTGAGTTATGTTTTTGCTTGTAAATGTCTATAGCTATGATTGACTTGAACACATTTTTGCTTTACAATTGATTCTCAATTATGAACCGCTCCCTTGGGACTCAACCCCAACTCACTAGTTGGTTTATATTACTATTAAACGACCATGGATGCTTATTATTGGATAAAGCGCCCAGATACGTCAAATCAGATGTGCACTATGGTTCCTCAAGAGGTTCTATAAAGTGTGGGTGGTAGTAACAGATGACTTTCATGCATTGCACAAGTAGGCTTTGAGAGGGCCATGGTGAGTTCTCTAATGTCTTAATGTCTAATGAATGAGTGTGCTCTTAATGAAGCTAAGGAAGAATGTTGACGTATATATTATGAGTTACTTTCCTTGTCATGAGTTATGAAATGTTTATGTTCCTTATGTGTGAGTATGGTATAAAGATGAAAAGGAAGAATGGTAAGTTCACTTTTTTGTGGCCTCAGAGTGGTACTTAGTATGGATGGTGGTATGGGACACCATTCATACATTGCACAAGTATAGCTTTGGATTACTTAAGGTGAAGGCTTTAATGTGATGAAATGAATTATATGTTGACTATAGTGGTATGTTATGCCTCTGATACTTATGTTCATGATGTTTCTCAAAAATTGGCATTTAGCATGATTTTCAAATAAAATGTTCTCTTTAATTATGGTTTTTGCATGGCTATCATACTTAGTACATTAAATGTGCTAACCCATATTTCTTCTATTTTTCTACAATGTGTAGGTTCCAGAAAGTGAGTTGATTCCTTCTAGTTCAAGCTTGAGTTGACTATTCATCAAGTTTGTGGTATGTCCTCATGGATCCGAGGACAAGTACTTCATTGCCATTTCTTTTCTTCATTGCAGTAGACAGTTGTTAGACTTCTATTGTAAAGGGTCGTGACCCTACTTTTGATTCAAAGATGTTTTTAGATGGCAATGTGAGACAAATAGTCTTCCGTTGTTTTAAATGATGTTTTTGATTGTATGGATTAAAATAGTTTTAAATTCCATACTATTTCTATTATCTTAGGTGATGACATGCTATGAGGCTTGTATGAGACTTTTTGGAGTCTTGTATGCCATGTCACGTTCAGGGTGTAGGCTCGGGTGTGACAGGCATAAAGCTAGAACACAAATGAACTATATTACCGTACCAAAAGAAACATTTTAGACTCGATGAAGGTAACACAACAAATGGAGGTTCTCTCAATAAAATGTTGCCCCAAGTCAACACTTGCAAAAACAACCAAAAACCAACAAAATGTAAAGAACCACAAACTTATCCTAACACCCTTCACCTTATCATGAGGAAGGAGCAATAATTGGCAAATGTTGAAAGTACGAAAATTCAAAGGTTCATGTACACAAAAAAGTAAGATTAATGAAAATAATTGTTTCACAAAATACTTTACTTTGAATTTAAATCACCATCAA
Source organism: Solanum bulbocastanum (assembly GCA_037074985.1). NCBI lineage: Eukaryota > Viridiplantae > Streptophyta > Magnoliopsida > Solanales > Solanaceae > Solanum > Solanum bulbocastanum. The sequence continues at coordinate 17,614,121 of CM073603.1, forward strand.
TATTTGAGTAAAATTAGGATATGGCATCAAAATAGAAGATACTTCTATGTAATGACCCTTGTGGTCATTTGCTTGTTTTTGTGTGCATTTTACTATATTTTCTCTTTCTATAGCTTCTGCATAGTGGATGTGGAGTGTTGGGATTGGTGACATACTTCTCAAGGTGGTGGGAGAATTTCGAGTAAGATTTTCCCTTTTGAAAGATTTTAAGTTGAAAGAGTTAACTTCAGTCAACATCCAAAGAGCGTGATGTTGTATGAAATTTCCAACAATTCCATCAGCTTGTAAAGGTCTGTTTTGGGCTAGTGGCATATCTAGTTTAGGTGTCAAGGCTTTGGCGTGAGTTTGAGCTAGTAGGCAAGATATTTGTGGAAGTTTGGCAAATCAATGAGTTAGGTTAATATTATAGGTAAGCGTGCTTGGTGAGAAATCCTTTACCATAGTTAGGTCTGTGATACTTATGTTGGTGTAAAATAACTTTTGGTTTTGATTCTCAATTAATGAAGATAATTATGTGGTGTTTTACATTTTGTTTGTTTTTTGTTGTTTTGTGGAAGTGTTTACTTGGGCCAACATTTTATTGAGACAACCTCCATTGGTTATTCGTTGCTTTCAGCATTTACGAAATGATTGCACTTTCCTCATGATCAAGTGAGTTCTAGTAATGTCTTTTTCTAATTTTTTGCATGGATTAATTTATTATTGTATTAAAATTGCTTATTTTTAACAGGCGGATAAGTAAATGAAACAAAAAATAATATTTTTTTCATGGAAAAGGATGAACTTTGATCTATTTTAATTTGTCTTTCTAGTTGATGTTTGTTTCTGTGTTTGTGGTTTATGGTTTGATACTCTAATCTAAAATTTAAATCTTTGTTTTTGCTTTTCATAGGTTGTTTCAAGAAAATTATAAATAATTTGAGAATCCACCATCATTTGATAAGTGGGATAAGAATAATAATTTTTAAATAAATTTAAGTTTAATTTAATTCACGTGTGAGGTATTAGCTAATTTTGGAGTTGCCTTATCCTTCCATTTATCCTACCATTTGTACTAAATAGTGTCATAGAATATGACGACTCCTCATACTAAATGATTAGTCTATTGCTTTGAGTAAACATTATGTTTTTCATTTTATCAATTTGTAACCTTAACAAATTTTCTAAGTGTGAGAAATTTAACCCACTTTAGTTCAATTAAATAGTATTCTAGCAACTACACAATAATTAAATGTGAAAGAGAATGACAAATATGGCAGCTATTTTGCTTTGTCAAAAACATAACTTTCAATGTTTATTTTTATCACTTTTGGTAGAAGAGTTTGGTTTTGGTGGGTAAAAGTTAAAAAAAAATGGTTGGGTATAGCTTTGCAACTAAAATAGGTAACTAATAAATTGACTCAAACCTACCACTAATAGAATAATAGAAGTAATAAAAAATAAGTTAAAAACAATTGAAACCATCCAATCCATATTTTTAAGGTCATGTAACACGACGAATTTGAGATAGGGCAACATAGGAAGTTTTAGGGCCTTCAGGTGCCAGGCGACGGAGGCCAACCATTGCTCGTGGGTGGGACCATACCTAGACCAACAGACCGTCGATTAGAACATGGTCTGTAGTTGAGGGTCCGTGGGTCCAGACCCCAAATGAGAGTTTCTAACCGGGAATGAAGGACCAACAGGACGGACCGTGGGTCAGGGTCCGTGGGTCAACAGTTATTTTTTAGGGTAGTTGAGTCTTTTACTAATTATTTTATTCATATATTACGTCATTTTACCTATATATAAGACCCCTATATAAGTTATTTCAACACCCAAATTAGTTCATTCAAGTCATACTCTCAAACTCACCAAAAGAAATTAGGTTCTTCTTCTCAAAAGTATTTCTCTCTCTAGAGCTTGAAGAAGAAGAAGACGGGTTGAAGCTAGGGCTCAAAGCCAAGTCTCCATCCTCAATTGTTTGGGGACCTTGATAGTAAGGTATGATAGCTTTATTCATGCATGGAATCCTTGCATCCATGGAGCCCCTAAGATCTCCAATTGAAAAGTATAAATTCCCTAATTTGAGTTAGGGTTTTTTTTTTCTAAGTTGTGGTTCTCTATGAATATTGATTCAATGATTGGATTATCATTTATTATGCATGAATCGAGCGGATTACATTCTTGTATGATGAATTCCCATGTACCCATACTTAACCCATGTTTCTAGGTTGAATTGATGTAAATGGGTTTTTACTCTTTGAAAGGAGAATCGGATTTATGTATACTCTTATAGGATAACTAAAATGTAATAAGTATTTCTTTCAGATTGAAGCATATGTGATGATTATGAGATGAATTGCTTTGAGAGTGAAGCATATGTCATGAATTGATGATTATTGATGTAATTGTAGTGGAAGGGTTCTTTCCTATGTGATTTTCTTATGTATGAATGGGAAAGGTTTTCTCACATTGAATGATTCTAGGTTGAAAGGATTGCTCCCCTAAAGTGAATCTAAGTTTATCAATTATGAGAATGATGAGGCTAAAGGTGATTACCCTTGACCTCTATGAGAAGAATATGAGGCGATTACCCACATTGATTAGCGATGGACTAAAGGCGAATACTTATGATTCTAATTAAGAGACAGTGAGGCAAGTACCCATGTCATATGATAGAACGGCAAGAGGTGAGTACCCATGTCACATGATGATATGACTAGAGGAGAATACCCATGATCCTAGGCTAAGAGGGACAAGAGGAGACTACCCATTATCCCAAGGTAAGAAGAGCTTGAGGTGATTACCCATGCTCCTTAATAGTAAGACAAGAGGTGATCCCTCATGTCTTTAACAGATAAGCTAGGATATGTTATGATATGTAATGATCGTGGATGGTTGCTTGAGTTTTCCTTCTATGATGAGTAAGACTAGCGGCGGATTACCCATGTCTTGCCTAAGTATGAATTGAGGTTACTTCAAGATGTACTCCCTATATGTGAAATGATCTATTATGTGCATTGTTTATGCTTTAGGACTTATGTTTTCTAACTCTTATGTTTGTGTTATGTTTATGCAAGCCATCATATTTAATACATTTTTGTACTAACGCATACTCTTCCCTACATTTCTTATCCAAATGTAGGGTCTGAAATTCCTGACTCTCATCCGCCTAGTTAGGATTCATAGTAGAGGTAAGGTTGAAGATTGGTGAGTCCTCATAGGATCCGAGGATTTGGCCAATATTGTTCTTTCATTTTATTTTTTGAACATTGTTGTATGGGTTGTGTCCCAAGATTCTATCATGTTAGATGGTTTTTGAGACAAGTGTATTAGACTTCCGCTACATTTTATAAAACTTTGGATATGCTTTAAATGTTTTAAATCTTACTAATTTTCTATTATCTAAACTATGAATGATAAGTGGCTTATATGAGGCCTCTCAAGGTCTTGTATGCCATGTAAATCAAGGGGTTACCCTTGGATCATGACAGGTCATGTGTCAATTAACTATGCATGTATAGACAAATACTAGAGCACAACCAATACAATCTAATTGAATATTGAATGGGTTAATATACACTTTCAAATCCAGTTCATTCAATGGAATAAATTAACATGGACAAACTATCATTGAATTCGCCAATTTACTTTAGTGTTTTATTTCAATCATGCATGGAATTGAGGATAGCACCTTCATATTTTTCCCCTTTTGCAGTGGTATTAGTCTCTCGGTAGGCTCAATCAAGACAAAAATAAACATCAGATTGGATCTATTTAGAGGATTGAGGTGGAGTAGTTATCTTGTTAATAGTTGCACGGTTCTTTGCTCTTGAGTCGAAGAAGTCTTCAATGGACAAGATCTCACAGCACCTGGTGAAATTTGTCCAATCTCTAGTTTTGTTCAAATTGTTGTAGTTGTTGGTGTGGTTCTGTACCATCCTTGAATGATCAAGAATCAAAGAATATCTTCTTCAGCTGGATATAGATTTGCTGATCAGAATGGATTCTTCATCCTCCTCTTTGAACATTCTGGATTTAGCTGACTTTTGTTTCTTTCCTATTTTTGTTTTGTTTTGTTTTTATTATTAGCTCATTGTCCAATTTATTTTCGGGTTCTTTTTGTTGGGCTAAAACTCTTTGTTCTTTTGATTTTTTATGTCAATAAAGGTCGTTGACCCACCATTTTAATTCTTAAAAAAATAAAGAACTACATTTTACAATATTTGGATCCAAGGTTTGTGCTTTATTTTCCTTAAGTCACGATGACTTCTTCATTTTGAATTTACACATCTCTAGGAAACTTTGATTGATATGAGTATTTTATTAAAGTATCGATATTAATGTATATTTACTATTAAGTCTTGAAAAATAATTTGTAAAATAAGTACCTAATGCTAAAAGTACAACATAAAAAAATTATATTTTCTTTATTTGTTGGAAGTAACAACAAAATTGAAAATCTATTTGTTGAAATAGTAGACAAGTAAAAGTGAATATAGGGAGTATAAAATTGGAACAAATTGCAAGTTAAAGCTATTAACTAATGATCTTTTTGTCATAATATTTTTAAAAATTGAAATGTGACAAATTGTTCACAATAATTTTATATGAAAAGATAACCATGTACAAATAAATTAGTTGGTTTAACTCCACAACAAAACAACCAAAACAAAGAAGCCCAAATTGAGGGAACACCATAGACCTGAACGTGTTCAAATACCTCTCATCTTCTCTCCTCTTCAATAAAGGTGCATTGTTGGTCTTTGCCTTGCTAGACTGTTGTTCTTCTTTGTCATCTCATCAAGTTATTGTCTTTGAGTTGTCTTCACTTCCTATGAACTGAATTTACATTCTTGATATGTCTTCATGCTTTCGATGATGATTCATCCACTACATTTTGATATGTCTTAATTCTTTGATTGTTTGTATACCCAAAGTAGGTTGATTTTAAATTTATAGACACTTTGAGTTGAGACTGTGACTGTGACCTCCACTTGAGCTAGGGAAATTCTTTTTTATTTTCCTTAAATCTCCATGTGTAGTTGATAGATTCTCAAAATAACATCTCTATTCACTAGCCTAAAATTTTGTGGGTTGAATCCCATAGAGGAATTAATGCCACCATCTAAAATTTAAGCTTTTGAATATAGTTTACCCACCCCAGTCAATAATGCCTATTACAAATGACTATGAGAGACTTTGTGTTTCTAGCTTTGGGAAGAAGTTATACAAAACTTCCAGGTGGATGTTATTCACGAGTTCTTTTGAGTATTGGTTCCATATAATTTGAACACCTCTATACTCTCATTAGACGTGTGGTATTAATCAAAAAAGGACCTTTCTTCCAACTCTAGAACAAGTTATATGTAAGCATCAACCTTTTTATCTTGCATTCTTTATGCAAATGTATTTTTTTCTACTAGAAACTTAATTAAATGACTCAGTATGTATGCCTGTTGATCTATATTTGATAATATTTTTTTTCACTATCTCTTTGGTAATCTAAAATGTCTATTAGTACCTTTTGTGACTATTTGTTGATTTGATTCTCAAGTATAGAGTGTTATTTTTGTATAGATTGATAAGTATCCTACCTTCGATGGGAACTCCTGAAAATTCTTAAACTCAAAACAACGTGAAATGAACGCCCAATTAGCAAAAAATCTACAAAAGTATTTTCTCTCCTTCAAGAATGTTGTACTCTGACATATATTGAAATTCTCCTCATATTAATATTGTTGACTTATATTGTCACACTCTAGTGTATTTCTAAAACTCCATCAAGGATATTCACCATTGATAGAAAATCTGATTCTACAATAGCTTCAGCTACTAGATTAGAGGATTATGGAATCTTCACTTCCTTTGTCCCAAACATGTTACCATAGTGATACCTAATATAGAAAGCAACAACACTTAGACTAAGATTTCCGCTAAAGTCCCCATGAATATTACATTTCAACCAACCTAGAGGGGAGACCTTCTAACCACCATGTGGTGAAAACTTGGCATGTAGTTTCGTGCCAAAGAAACTATCTGAGGCCAAGTGTGATAGGTTTTCAAGTCCTAATTGAACCTCAATTAAGTAAAATTATAGATGCTTGAATTGATGTCAAGAAAAACCTCCCTTCTAGACAAATTCCCTTCATGTAACACATCATTTATACTCTTCCATATTGCCCATAAAATAAGAATGTGAATTATTTTATAAATATCTCTTTTTTTTGGATTTATTGTACTTATAATGCTTTAAATTTGAAAGTTTTCATGTTTCTTAGGCACTTATTAGTAGATTTGATGGTGTTTTATCTTTGTTTTATAGGAAAATAGGTTTTGGCCATTCGTGTTGAAGAGTACAGTAAAACAATATTTTTTTTAGGATTGACGAGTTGACCTACGAGCCATAGGAATGAGTCGTAGAACGGACAAAAAACTTTTTAAGCAAAGTGTCGGACCATGAAAATGGTACGACCCGTAGGAACTTCTACAAGCCGTTGGTCAAAGTCATAGATAAGATCATAGAGGTTGGGTTTCAGTACTTAAACTACGAGTAGCTAGGATGGGTCATGCAAAGTGCTACAAGTCGTAGAACATATCTGCAGAAAAGTCTAGAGAGATAAGTGAAGAAATTGTTTTACACGAAGGGTTCCTACGAGCCATAGAACCTGAACTGTAGAAGCAGCAGTCGAATCATGTTTTTTTATCTATTTTCATAGTGTATTTTAATTAGAATTAGATGTCTATAAATGGTTTTTTTTTTTTTGTTATGCTTTAGGGTTAGACAGTTCATACTTAAGTTTTGGATTTTTTAATAATTATTTTGTGAAACACTTTTCCATTTTAATTCTTCAATCATTTGTTTATATAGCATCTTTTGTCATCAATTCAGTTTTCCCGAACTCAACTAGTCAACTTGTAAGTTCATTATTTATCTTAAACCCATTAATATGAATTATGATTACTCAAGTATTAATAGATAAATTCATAACTAGGATTGTGGGAACCATGAGAAATTAACAAAGTGGACCTAATAATCGAAAACTTGTAAATAATGTTTATGCATATAGTGTTTATCTCTTCACTTTGATTGCTTTTTAACAAATGCATACTTGAGAACCAGCTTTATTACTACTTTCCATACTCAGGAATAACAAATGGAAAAAGAGATTATACAACGGAGATTTTAAGACATCAACCTTCATCGAATAAGTTGAAAAGATTAGGGATAGATAATTTGGGGTCAATGGTAATGGTTAGTAGAGCATACACTCGTAGACCCACCAAAGTTGCACGGTGAAATTCACTATTTGGGTAACCAATCACTTAGGAGATATTTAACTTACTCACTTTTCATGCTAGACACTAGACAAGGTTACTACTATAAGGTTTACTGTGTTAAGGACTTGTGGGGAACATGCATACCCTAGTTTTATCTTCTTTTGATTCTTCAAACATTCAGTCCTGCTTACTTGTTAACTTGTCACTGAAATTATTAAATCAAGCTTTTGCATCACAAACCCTACCCCTTTTATGGAAATACATTGACTAATATTATAACTAACAAATGCTAGACTAAGTCTAGACATCATTCCTTGTAGGATCAAACCTAACCTCTATTAGGTTCTTTATTTGGAAAATAACTGCTTATACTTCCTTTGGTAAGAGTAATTTGGAAGTATCAAATTTTGGCTCCACTGCCAGAGAATAAGGCTTTTAGATTAAACAAACTGTGTTTTTAGACTGTTAGTCATTATTTCCCGATTTAAGTTTTCTTTTTGTTTTCTCTTCTTATAAGTTGAGCTCTAAGTAGATGCCAAGTACATAAAATCAATGGATTCCCATTACCGTATTTAATCTAAATCTCAACAAAACTCTAAGAAGAATGGCCAACACTAGACGTGGCCAAAATCTAAGACTGAATGCAAATTCAAAGCTTAACTCTCGGGAGAAGAAGACGTATAAGGAAATAACCAGAACAACTCACTGATAGTACATGGTCAGCATCCACCCTGAGCATAACTAGAAATTGATGTGTGAAATAACTACAAGATTGATCATGATTCAAATACTTACATCGATAGGATCTTTCCTGGTCTACCATCCAAAGATCCATATGCCCATCTTGATTAATGGTGATTATGGCTTTGGAGAATGGTAAGTTGACCTAACTTCATGTTATAGTATAATTGTTCTTGTATGGATTCATCCACTTGAAAGGTGGAGGTGGTTATATATTGAATGTATTATGATCATGGACATAAAGGCATTAGATGCTGAGTTGAAGTATTATCATGTTATTGTATAAATGGATGGATAATGTGAACATGTTTATGTGATCTAAATGGTGGTCTTGTATAGATTGTAAATGTGTGGTGATTGATAGTATACTCTCTCTCTCTCTCTCTAAACACTCATGAATGAAGATGATGGAATGTGAAGTGCCTTATATTGTTGAATGTGATCTCTTGACTTGGTAGACTTAGGTGCCTCTTCTTGATAAATGAAAAGCTTTTTTGATTATGAAACGATAGACTATGACATTACTTTCATATATGATTGATGAATGTGTATTGAATTGATAGACTTTAAGCATTCTTTTCATGAATGATCTAATGTAATGAAGACTCTAGAATTGATAGGCTAGTGGCATTCTCTTATTAATGAGTCAATATACCATGAATCAATAGGCTAGTGGCATTCCTTTCATGAATGATCTAATGTAATGAAGACTCTAGAATTGATAGGCTAGTGGCATTCTCTTATTAATGAGTCAATATACCATGAATCAATAGGCTAGTGGCATTCATTTCATGAGTATAAGAATGTAATAAGGGATCATGAATCGATAGGCTTGTTGCATTTCTTTCATGTAGACCCTAGAGCTATCCTTGAATATACCATAGATTGATAAGCTTATAGCATTCCTTCCTTGGTAATGATGTATCATGGGTCGATAGGCTATGCATTCCTCCCTAATACACTAATGTAATGTAAATGAAATAATCTATGGGAATGTAGGCAAAGCACCGAGTGGATATGGTTAGATGGAAACTCTCCCAATGTTAGGCTAGAGTTCCTATGAACATCTTCCTATCCCATAACTATGTGCCCGCATAGGATATTGGCCAGTGGATCCAATGTGCATCCAAGCTAATCCGACCGGTCTTTATTCAACAAGGAGACCACCTCTTTAGGTGTGTGGGTAGAACACCGGATTCCATGTCTAGCTTGCATGGTCTACGTCGGTTAATGCCTATTCCCATCATGTAGGATGTGCACTCTAGTTACTTGATAGGTTCTATAACGTGTAGGTAGTAGTATGGGATGCTATCTACAATTGCACGAGTAGGATTTGAAGGTGCTAAAGTGAGTTCCCTAAGTCTATATAACTAAAGTGTGAAGTCTTCTAAATGCTTGAATGTGTCCTAAATGACCTAATGAAGAATGTTGACTTATTGTCTAAAACAAATGATGAATGAGTAGCTTATATTGATTAAATGAGTACTTAGCATGTTATGTTGAAATAGAAAGGTTCTTGTCTTTTGTAGCCTTGAGGAATACCTAGGTCTGGTATGAAGAGGTTGTATGGGCGACCAATTCATGTCTTACTTAGGTGGGTCTTAGGGTAACTTTAGATAGAGGTCCTAGGTTGGTCAAATGACTTACTTGACGAATGTGCTTATGTGTTGCATATTGGTACTAGTTGAGCATGATACTTGTAATGTGAAGCATGTTGAATGGTGAGTTCACTTTTAGTGATCTATGTGTCACCTTGGAGTGGGTGGTGGTATGGGACGCTACTCATACATTGCACAAGGTGTAACATGAATGTTACTTTAAGGTGGAGGTTAAAGGTAAAAAGGTAAAGGTTTATGTGTGGTTTTGACTAAAGGTGATGTATGTGACTTTATATGTTGGTTGTGACTTATATTATGCCTCTTGTGATTAATATTCATGAAGTTTACTAAAATGGCATACAAGCATGACTTTCAACAAAATATCCTTTTTAGCATGTTTTTGCATGGTCATCATACTTAGTACATTTTGTGTGCTAATCCATATTTCTTCTATTTTTCTACAAAAAGTAGGTTCCGGCAAGTGATAGCATTCTCTAGTGAAACTTGGGATTAGAGTTCTCTCAAGACCTATCTTGGTATGTCCTCATATATCGAGGACAAGGATTCCTATTGTTTCTAGCTTTTATGTTAAGACTTTTGTAATAGATTGTAGTATTTTTGATTGTATAAAGGGCCATGACCCTATTTTGTTATGTTTGTCCAAGGATGGCCATGTGAGACTTAGTCTTCCGCTGTGTCTTTGAAAGATGTTTAACGAGATTTTAAATAGTTGGTTTTACATAAAGTTTTAATTACACACTATTTTCTATTGTCTATGCAATGAATGAGCTAAGAGGCTTGTATTAGACCTCTTCGAGGTCGAGTACGCCATGTTATGACTGGGGGTGCTCTCGGGTCATGACAAACTTGGTATCAGAGCACAAGCTTTTGGAAATGGTTTTTAGGATCAAAGTATCACAAGCCACATCTAGTAGAGTCTTGTTCATCGCGACACATCTATGAGCGAGAGGCTATAGGATGATAGAAGTTACACTACTTTCATATTATTGAAGTCGTGCCTTAGAGTGAAGTTCAATAAGTGTCCTTTTCCTCTAGGGAGAAGGTGGAGTTGGCTTCCTACCATTTGAAGGAAGCGACCCAAGTATGGTTAACACAACGGAAAGCCAATAGGCCGGTTGAAGTGGGTCTTATTGAATGGGAGGAGTTTAATAGAGCTTTCCTTGGTAAGTACCTCCCCCGTGAGAAGAGGGATTGTAAGGTTGAGGAGTTTATAAACCTTAGGCAAGGTACTATGAGTGTGGAGGAATATTCCTTGAAGTTTACCTTTTTGTCTAAGTATGCTCCATCCTTAGTGTTTAACCCTAGAGATAAGATGAGTAGATTTGTTACCGGAGTGTCTAATCTAGTGAAGGAAGAGTGTCGTACGACAATGCTCCATGATGACATGAATATCTCTAGACTTGTAGTATATTCTCAATCTATTGAGGAGTCTAAACTTGAGAGGAAGGGTAAGGAGTTGAAGAGGGGTAGATCCGATGAGCATGGTCAACCAAGGTTCGAAAAGAGAGCTCCTAACCAAGATTACTCAAGTGCTTCCAAGATCAACTAAGAGAGAGGTGTTGGATCTCAATTTGTTAAACCTCTTTGTGCAAATTGTGGGAAGAGTGTCACGCCCCAAACTCAAAGGGCACAACTGGCTCCTAATGCCAGAACTCAAGCCCGAGCAGACCTTGCTGAACCACTTGCTACTAGCGCATGGCAGCCACATGCAATCATTAAATAAATAAATATATATTGGCTTAAAATAAAGCCCTCAGCCGACTATGCCCCTATTAATAGATCTATAAAAGAAACAGCTACTCCCAATAGTTCATATAAAGAAATAGCCATCTAGCACAGAAGTCCTAGTTAGGTCGTCAAGGCCACCATGATCTTTGTAGCGAAACTGAATCCAGGTATATATCAATAGAATACATCAAACACCTAACAAGCATCAACAAACCAACAAACTAGGCCACTATGGCCATAACGTAGTTGCACACCCCACACAATAGTCTGCAAGCCTCCAAGAGTAGTAAAGATTGGCGGGACAGGGCCCCGGCCTACCCATTAAAATATATACAACAAAAGCTAACAAACCTACCAACTCTAGCAACTCCGAAGGAAAAGGGCTAACCAATAAGACAGAAGTCAATCTTGCTGCTGCGGAGGTCAACTGGGTCGACTGTCGGGTCATGCATACATAAATGCAGTGCCCCCAGGCAATGGGCCGTCTGTACAAAATAATGTACAGAGTATGAAAGGCTATCGACTAAATGAGTAAGTATCATAATACACCAAAAGCTATCTGGTAAGTAAATCAAATTTAGATAAGCATGTTGACCCACTACTGAATCTAAAAAATACGATAACGATCAAACAACAACCTAAACAAGCCCCTATAAGCTCAGTAGGTATAAACAACATACCATCTACCTAGGCCCCCATAAGCCCAGAAGGTGCCAAATCAATCTACATACCCTAACGGTAGCCCCTTGTCTTTGTAAGAAGTCACCTAGCCCTTTTTGGCAAGGATATAGCCCCGTAGGCAGCGCATAGCCTTCTTAGGCAACATCATAGCTCTGTGGGCTGCACATAGCACTCTTTTGCATCACATAGCCCTATAGGCAACACATAGCCTTCTTTGGATTCAAAACAGCCCCGTAGGCAACACATAACACTCTTTGTCATCAATATAGCCCCGTGGGCAACACATAGCTCTCTTAGGCAATAACATAGTCCTATTAGAAAACATCATAACCCCATAGGCAGTTCATAGCTCAATAGCTAACTACAATAGCCCTAAGGGCGACAACAAACAATTGAATATGCTAAAGGTGAGCAATTTAGCTGTAAACAATATATATATATATATATATATTTTGTAGCCTGTTATGTTGAAATAGAAAGGTTCTTGTCTTTTGTAGCCTTGAGGAATACCTAGGTCTGGTATGAAGAGGTTGTATGGGCGACCAATTCATGTCTTACTTAGGTGGGTCTTAGGGTAACTTTAGATAGAGGTCCTAGGTTGGTCAAATGACTTACTTGACGAATGTGCTTATGTGTTGCATATTGGTACTAGTTGAGCATGATACTTGTAATGTGAAGCATGTTGAATGGTGAGTTCACTTTTAGTGATCTATGTGTCACCTTGGAGTGGGTGGTGGTATGGGACGCTACTCATACATTGCACAAGGTGTAACATGAATGTTACTTTAAGGTGGAGGTTAAAGGTAAAAAGGTAAAGGTTTATGTGTGGTTTTGACTAAAGGTGATGTATGTGACTTTATATGTTGGTTGTGACTTATATTATGCCTCTTGTGATTAATATTCATGAAGTTTACTAAAATGGCATACAAGCATGACTTTCAACAAAATATCCTTTTTAGCATGTTTTTGCATGGTCATCATACTTAGTACATTTTGTGTGCTAATCCATATTTCTTCTATTTTTCTACAAAAAGTAGGTTCCGGCAAGTGATAGCATTCTCTAGTGAAACTTGGGATTAGAGTTCTCTCAAGACCTATCTTGGTATGTCCTCATATATCGAGGACAAGGATTCCTATTGTTTCTAGCTTTTGTGTTAAGACTTTTGTAATAGATTGTAGTATTTTTGATTGTATAAAGGGCCATGACCCTATTTTGTTATGTTTGTCCAAGGATGGCCATGTGAGACTTAGTCTTCCGCTGTGTCTTTGAAAGATGTTTAACGAGATTTTAAATAGTTGGTTTTACATAAAGTTTTAATTACACACTATTTTCTATTGTCTATGCAATGAATGAGCTAAGAGGCTTGTATTAGACCTCTTCGAGGTCGAGTACGCCATGTTATGACTGGGGGTGCTCTCGGGTCATGACAAACTTGGTATCAGAGCACAAGCTTTTGGAAATGGTTTTTAGGATCAAAGTATCACAAGCCACATCTAGTAGAGTCTTGTTCATCGCGACACATCTATGAGCGAGAGGCTATAGGATGATAGAAGTTACACTACTTTCATATTATTGAAGTCGTGCCTTAGAGTGAAGTTCAATAAGTGTCCTTTTCCTCTAGGGAGAAGGTGGAGTTGGCTTCCTACCATTTGAAGGAAGCGACCCAAGTATGGTTAACACAACGGAAAGCCAATAGGCCGGTTGAAGTGGGTCTTATTGAATGGGAGGAGTTTAATAGAGCTTTCCTTGGTAAGTACCTCCCCCGTGAGAAGAGGGATTGTAAGGTTGAGGAGTTTATAAACCTTAGGCAAGGTACTATGAGTGTGGAGGAATATTCCTTGAAGTTTACCTTTTTGTCTAAGTATGCTCCATCCTTAGTGTTTAACCCTAGAGATAAGATGAGTAGATTTGTTACCGGAGTGTCTAATCTAGTGAAGGAAGAGTGTCGTACGACAATGCTCCATGATGACATGAATATCTCTAGACTTGTAGTATATTCTCAATCTATTGAGGAGTCTAAACTTGAGAGGAAGGGTAAGGAGTTGAAGAGGGGTAGATCCGATGAGCATGGTCAACCAAGGTTCGAAAAGAGAGCTCCTAACCAAGATTACTCAAGTGCTTCCAAGATCAACTAAGAGAGAGGTGTTGGATCTCAATTTGTTAAACCTCTTTGTGCAAATTGTGGGAAGAGTGTCACGCCCCAAACTCAAAGGGCACAACTGGCTCCTAATGCCAGAACTCAAGCCCGAGCAGACCTTGCTGAACCACTTGCTACTAGCGCATGGCAGCCACATGCAATCATTAAATAAATAAATATATATTGGCTTAAAATAAAGCCCTCAGCCGACTATGCCCCTATTAATAGATCTATAAAAGAAACAGCTACTCCCAATAGTTCATATAAAGAAATAGCCATCTAGCACAGAAGTCCTAGTTAGGTCGTCAAGGCCACCATGATCTTTGTAGCGAAACTGAATCCAGGTATATATCAATAGAATACATCAAACACCTAACAAGCATCAACAAACCAACAAACTAGGCCACCATGGCCATAACGTAGCTGCACACCCCACACAATAGTCTGCAAGCCTCCAAGAGTAGTAAAGATTGGCGGGACAGGGCCCCGGCCTACCCATTAAAATATATACAACAAAAGCTAACAAACCTACCAACTCTAGCAACTCCGAAGGAAAAGGGCTAACCAATAAGACAGAAGTCAATCTTGCTGCTGCGGAGGTCAACTGGGTCGACTGTCGGGTCATGCATACATAAATGCAGTGCCCCCAGCAATGGGCCGTCTGTACAAAATAATGTACAGAGTATGAAAGGCTATCGACTAAATGAGTAACTATCATAATACACCAAAAGCTATCTGGTAAGTAAATCAAATTTAGATAAGCATGTTGACCCACTACTGAATCTAAAAAATACGATAACGATCAAACAACAACCTAAACAAGCCCCTATAAGCTCAGTAGGTATAAACAACATACCATCTACCTAGGCCCCCATAAGCCCAGAAGGTGCCAAATCAATCTACATAACCCTAACGGTAGCCCCTTGTCTTTGTAAGAAGTCACCTAGCCCTTTTTGGCAAGGATATAGCCCCGTAGGCAGCGCATAGCCTTCTTAGGCAACATCATAGCTCTGTGGGCTGCACATAGCACTCTTTTGCATCACATAGCCCTATAGGCAACACATAGCCTTCTTTGGATTCAAAACAGCCCCGTAGGCAACACATAACACTCTTTGTCATCAATATAGCCCCGTGGGCAACACATAGCTCTCTTAGGCAATAACATAGTCCTATTAGAAAACATCATAACCCCATAGGCAGTTCATAGCTCAATAGCTAACTACAATAGCCCTAAGGGCGACAACAAACAATTGAATATGCTAAAGGTGAGCAATTTAGCTGTAAACAATATATATATATATATATATATATTTTGTAGCCTGTTATGTTGAAATAGAAAGGTTCTTGTCTTTTGTAGCCTTGAGGAATACCTAGGTCTGGTATGAAGAGGTTGTATGGGCGACCAATTCATGTCTTACTTAGGTGGGTCTTAGGGTAACTTTAGATAGAGGTCCTAGGTTGGTCAAATGACTTACTTGACGAATGTGCTTATGTGTTGCATATTGGTACTAGTTGAGCATGATACTTGTAATGTGAAGCATGTTGAATGGTGAGTTCACTTTTAGTGATCTATGTGTCACCTTGGAGTGGGTGGTGGTATGGGACGCTACTCATACATTGCACAAGGTGTAACATGAATGTTACTTTAAGGTGGAGGTTAAAGGTAAAAAGGTAAAGGTTTATGTGTGGTTTTGACTAAAGGTGATGTATGTGACTTTATATGTTGGTTGTGACTTATATTATGCCTCTTGTGATTAATATTCATGAAGTTTACTAAAATGGCATACAAGCATGACTTTCAACAAAATATCCTTTTTAGCATGTTTTTGCATGGTCATCATACTTAGTACATTTTGTGTGCTAATCCATATTTCTTCTATTTTTCTACAAAAAGTAGGTTCCGGCAAGTGATAGCATTCTCTAGTGAAACTTGGGATTAGAGTTCTCTCAAGACCTATCTTGGTATGTCCTCATATATCGAGGACAAGGATTCCTATTGTTTCTAGCTTTTGTGTTAAGACTTTTGTAATAGATTGTAGTATTTTTGATTGTATAAAGGGCCATGACCCTATTTTGTTATGTTTGTCCAAGGATGGCCATGTGAGACTTAGTCTTCCGCTGTGTCTTTGAAAGATGTTTAACGAGATTTTAAATAGTTGGTTTTACATAAAGTTTTAATTACACACTATTTTCTATTGTCTATGCAATGAATGAGCTAAGAGGCTTGTATTAGACCTCTTCGAGGTCGAGTACGCCATGTTATGACTGGGGGTGCTCTCGGGTCATGACAAACTTGGTATCAGAGCACAAGCTTTTGGAAATGGTTTTTAGGATCAAAGTATCACAAGCCACATCTAGTAGAGTCTTGTTCATCGCGACACATCTATGAGCGAGAGGCTATAGGATGATAGAAGTTACACTACTTTCATATTATTGAAGTCGTGCCTTAGAGTGAAGTTCAATAAGTGTCCTTTTCCTCTAGGGAGAAGGTGGAGTTGGCTTCCTACCATTTGAAGGAAGCGACCCAAGTATGGTTAACACAACGGAAAGCCAATAGGCCGGTTGAAGTGGGTCTTATTGAATGGGAAGAGTTTAATAGAGCTTTCCTTGGTAAGTACCTCCCCCGTGAGAAGAGGGATTGTAAGGTTGAGGAGTTTATAAACCTTAGGCAAGGTACTATGAGTGTGGAGGAATATTCCTTGAAGTTTACCTTTTTGTCTAAGTATGCTCCATCCTTAGTGTTTAACCCTAGAGATAAGATGAGTAGATTTGTTACCGGAGTGTCTAATCTAGTGAAGGAAGAGTGTCGTACGACAATGCTCCATGATGACATGAATATCTCTAGACTTGTAGTATATTCTCAATCTATTGAGGAGTCTAAACTTGAGAGGAAGGGTAAGGAGTTGAAGAGGGGTAGATCCGATGAGCATGGTCAACCAAGGTTCGAAAAGAGAGCTCCTAACCAAGATTACTCAAGTGCTTCCAAGATCAACTAAGAGAGAGGTGTTGGATCTCAATTTGTTAAACCTCTTTGTGCAAATTGTGGGAAGAGTGTCACGCCCCAAACTCAAAGGGCACAACTGGCTCCTAATGCCAGAACTCAAGCCCGAGCAGACCTTGCTGAACCACTTGCTACTAGCGCATGGCAGCCACATGCAATCATTAAATAAATAAATATATATTGGCTTAAAATAAAGCCCTCAGCCGACTATGCCCCTATTAATAGATCTATAAAAGAAACAGCTACTCCCAATAGTTCATATAAAGAAATAGCCATCTAGCACAGAAGTCCTAGTTAGGTCGTCAAGGCCACCATGATCTTTGTAGCGAAACTGAATCCAGGTATATATCAATAGAATACATCAAACACCTAACAAGCATCAACAAACCAACAAACTAGGCCACCATGGCCATAACGTAGCTGCACACCCCACACAATAGTCTGCAAGCCTCCAAGAGTAGTAAAGATTGGCGGGACAGGGCCCCGGCCTACCCATTAAAATATATACAACAAAAGCTAACAAACCTACCAACTCTAGCAACTCCGAAGGAAAAGGGCTAACCAATAAGACAGAAGTCAATCTTGCTGCTGCGGAGGTCAACTGGGTCGACTGTCGGGTCATGCATACATAAATGCAGTGCCCCCAGCAATGGGCCGTCTGTACAAAATAATGTACAGAGTATGAAAGGCTATCGACTAAATGAGTAACTATCATAATACACCAAAAGCTATCTGGTAAGTAAATCAAATTTAGATAAGCATGTTGACCCACTACTGAATCTAAAAAATACGATAACGATCAAACAACAACCTAAACAAGCCCCTATAAGCTCAGTAGGTATAAACAACATACCATCTACCTAGGCCCCCATAAGCCCAGAAGGTGCCAAATCAATCTACATAACCCTAACGGTAGCCCCTTGTCTTTGTAAGAAGTCACCTAGCCCTTTTTGGCAAGGATATAGCCCCGTAGGCAGTGCATAGCCTTCTTAGGCAACATCATAGCTCTGTGGGCTGCACATAGCACTCTTTTGCATCACATAGCCCTATAGGCAACACATAGCCTTCTTTGGATTCAAAACAGCCCCGTAGGCAACACATAACACTCTTTGTCATCAATATAGCCCCGTGGGCAACACATAGCTCTCTTAGGCAATAACATAGTCCTATTAGAAAACATCATAACCCCATAGGCAGTTCATAGCTCAATAGCTAACTACAATAGCCCTAAGGGCGACAACAAACAATTGAATATGCTAAAGGTGAGCAATTTAGCTGTAAACAATATATATATATATATATATATATATATATATATATATATATATATATTTATATATATTTTCCAAGTCGTTCCTAACTCAGGCTTATTTTTAACAGATTATCAATCCCTATAATGAGGGTTTATAACCACTCAATTAGCCAGCCATTCACAATTACATCTACAAGATCACCAACATTAACTACCCTACTGTATCACTCCCAAGCTCTAAGGAAATATGTCGAACGAAGGGAATAGCCTTAACATACCTTTTCTTCTATAATTTCTGCTGAAAATACCTCTGTCTGCATCACTGCAATAGTAAAAAAAATGTTAAATGAATTAGTAATTAAGGACAAGAATTACTACAACAATTGATACGGCTTCCTATCGTAAATTACTATCCAAGACCTAAAGAATCCATCAACTAATAAAAGATGGTTCCTACCTTTCTTTACACGCCCAAAACACTTCAATAAAATCAAACCACTAAAAAAACTCTTCTATCACAGCCTCCACGGAGCTACACCAATCAATTCACCATGAAAACTTTACCAAAATGACGAGCTTGCAAAGTAGGGCAATTTTCGATAAGGAGCCAATAAGAGCTTATAAATGCACAGGGACGATTTGAGGAGAATTCCTCTGATTTTCGTGGGTTTCTTGCGAGTTTGAATGAAGAAAAATGAAGAACATTCTATCTTATAAGCTTCCACCGACTTAGGGGACCCACCTCACGTGCCTGCTTGTGCAGTCTCGCAAAAATGCGAATATCTCTCTATTCTGAAGTCGTATGAACAAACCATTTGATGCGTTGGATACTAGACTCATAGAACTTTGATTTAGTAGTTTGTGGGCCCCATAAATCTTTATAGATTGGGAGAAAACTTCCGAGACATTTGACCCAAAATTTAGAGAAATCTTTAAAAAGTAACTTATGAAAACTTTCGCCAACTTTTATTTTGTCACTTACCTTACTTCAAAACATGAGATACAACACTTGAACACTTAATATGACATACCACATCATTCTTAATGTATTACTCACCCTTTTTGTCTTTCCAAGAAGGTATGAGTTAATTTAGACATTTTGAAAAGTCGAGGTGTTGCATCCTTCCCCCCTTAGAAACATTCGTCCACGAATGAAAAATCTGAGTCACACAATTATGTCCCTAAGAGTTGACAAAGTATAGGCAAAGCATCCTTTTTTAAAGTGACTATCCAGAACCTGAAATGCAGAAATTCTAACCTAGGCGGCTCACAGGACGGCATAAATAGTTAAGCACTATAGCTCTGCAATAACAGTGTGAGCAAAAATACAACAACAACGAGCCATAATAATAAGAAATAATATAAAAAATTAGATAGGTATCTTACCTTCCTTCACTAATATAAACTAATATGCTAAAACCCTGGGTATGAAACAAGTGAGGATATTTGGACCTCATGCCATCCTCAGTTCCCAGGTCACCTCTTCTCTATTCTTGTCTCTCCACAATACTTTAACCGAAGCCACCTCATTGTTCCTCAATTTACGGACCTATCGATCTAATATGGCAACTAGAGTTTCCTCGTAGGACAAATCCTCTATGATCTGAACATCCTCAACTGGGACAACTCAGTAAGGGTCTCCTACGCATTACCTTAGCATCGATACATGGAAAATTGGATGAACATATTCTAGCCCCGAATTCAATTCTAACTCATAAGAAACTTATCCTACCTTCCAAAGGATCTAGTATGGCCCAATGAATCTTGAACTAAGCTTACCTTTCTTGCCAAATCTCATAACACCTTTCATAAGCAAGACTTATAAGAATACCCAGTCATCGACACAACACTCTAAGTCCCTTCATCGCACATATGAGTATGACTTCTATCGGCTTTGAGCTGTTAGCAACCTCTCCCAAATAAGCTTAACCTGCTCCACTGTTTGATGTACTAAGTCAGGTCCAATCAGCCCTAACCCACCTACCTCGAACCATCCAATGGGGGATCTATATTTTTGCCCATACAAAGCATTATAAGGTGCCATCCTGATGCTAAAATAATAACTATTATTGTATGCGAACTCAATAAGAGGTAAGTGATCATCCCAACATCCATTAAAGTCAAACATGCATGCTCGTAGCATGTCCTCAAGTGTTAAAATGGTGCGTTCAGCTTGGCCATCTGTCTGAAGGTGAAAGGCGGTGTTGAGATTAACTTGCGTTCCTAATCCATTTTGTAAAGAATTCCATAAGTTAGCGGTAAATTGTTCTCCTCAATCTGATATAATGGATATTGGGACGCCGGGCAACCTTACAATTTGTCAGATGTAAAGCCCTGCATAATCTTCAACTGTGAAAGTAGTCTTGACTGGTAAGAAATGGACTGATTTTGTTAGTCTATCAACAATTACCCAAATAGAGTCAAACTTACAATGCAATTGAAGTAACCCTGTAAGAAAATCCATATTAATTGTTTCCCGCTTCCACAAAGGAATGCCTATCTCCTGGACTAGACCATCGGGCTTTCTGTTCACAACTTTCACCTGTTCGCAGTTAGGACAATGTGCCACAAACTCAGCAATGTCCTTCTTCATCCAATGCCACCAATAGATCTCCCTTAATATCATGGTACATCTTCGTCGAACCATGGTGAATAGAATAACGGGAATGATGTTCCTCTTCCATAATCTGATGTCGAAGCCCTGGAACATCCGAAACACACAATCGACCACTATATCTGAGGGCTCCATCTCTTGCTATATCAAATGCTACAAATTGCTGATCCTGAGCCTTGGCTCTGAGCTGGTCTAAGCTAGCATCCTCCTGTTGCCGTGCTTTTACCTCCACAACTAGAGATGATATAGTTGTGTCCTGAATTATTACCCCACTATCGTCTGCCTCTAACAATCTAACTCCCAAGCTAGCTAACTGATGAAGCTCAGGTGCTATCTCACGCTTTTTAACACTTAAATAGGATAAACTACCCATATATCTTTGACTGAGGGCATCGGCTACCACATTTGCCTTTCTTGGATGATATAAAATATCCACGTCGTAGTCTTTGAGTAACTCAAGCCATTGACGCTGTCGCAAATTTGACTCCTTCTGTCTAAAGATATATTGAAAGCTTTTATCATCTATGAAGATGTCAACATAAACACCATGCAAATAGTGTCTCCAGATCTTTAATGCATGCACAACTGCAGCCAACTCTAAATCGTGGGTCGGATAGTTCTTCTCATCCTTCCTCAATTACCTTGAAGCATATGTGATAACCTTACCATACCGCATTAAAACACATCCCAACCCAACACCAGATGCATCACAGTAGCCTTATGAACCCTCTGGCAATGCTAAAACTAGTGTTGATGTCAACTTGTCCTTCAGCTCCTGGAAACTTAGCTTGCAAGCCTCAGTCTAATGGAACTTAGCTGTTTTTTGAGCCAGCTTTGTTAATGGTGCTGAAAGTGAAGAAAAACCCTCTACAAACCTTCTGTAGTACCTATCTAACCCTAAGAAACTACGAACCTCAGTTGGAGTCATAGGTCTAGGCCAAGTTTTTACGGCCTTAATCTTTTGTGTATCAACTGTAATGCCTGCATCTGATACAATATGGCCTAAGAAAGCTACAAAGTTCAACCAGAACTAACACTTAGAAAATTTTGCATAAAGTTCTCGATCTTGAAGAACCTGAAGGACTATTTGCAGATCAGCTTTTGAACGTGAAAACACCAAAATTTCATTGATAAATCCAATCACAAACATTTCTAGATACGGCCTGAATATACTATTCATCAGGTCCATGAACACTACTAGGGAATTAGTTAACCCAAAAGATATTACCAAGAAGTCAAAGTGCCCATATTTGGTTCTAAAAGTTGTCTTTAGAACGTCTTTCTCCCGAACTCGTATCTGGTGGTACCTTAATCTTAAATCAATCTTTGAGAAGCACTCAACACCTTGTAAATGATCAAACAAATCATCGATCCTTGGAAGGGGATACTTATTCTTTATAGTCGCCTTATTCAGCTGTTGATAATCAATACACATTCTTAGTGAGTTATCTTTCTTCCTCACAAATAACACTGGTGCACCACATGGTGAAGCACTAGGTCTGATAAATCCTTTATCCAGCAAGTCTTTCAGCTAATCCTTAAACTCTTTTAGCTCAGCAGGAGCCATTCTATAAGGAGGGATACATATGGGTTGTGTATCTGGTAGCATATTGATAGCAAAATCAATTTCTCATTCTGGAGGGATACCAGGAAGCTCGTCAGGAAATACATCTAGAAACTCATTAACTACCAAAATAGACTGAAGAGTCTATGGTTCTACATCTATATCATGAACGCAAACAAGATGATAAATACAACCCTTAGTGATCATTCTCCTTTTCTTAAGATAGGAAATAAACCTACCTTTCGGCGTTGCTGTATCGCCTTTCCATTCCAAAGCTGCCTTTCTTGGAAAGTGGAATCTATCAATCTATGTCTAACACTCAATATTAGCATAACAAGATGCTAACCAGTCCATACCCATAATGACATTGAAATTGACCATCTTTAACTCTACCAGGTCTACAGAAGTCTAACGATCGATAATTTCTACCATGCAACCTCGATAGACTCTCCTGGAATAATAGACTCACCAACTGGTGTAGATACAGTAAAGGGTCGATCTAATGACTCTGCTACTATACATAACTTCCCCACAATAAATGGGGTAACATAAGATAGAGTAGCTTAGGATCTATCAAAGCATAAACACAATGAGAGCAAACAATTAATGCACCTTTCACAACATCTGGTGATGAATATGAGACTTGTCGATTGGCTAGTGAATATGTACGGTTCTGGCCATTACCAGAACTAGATGCTCCCTCTCTGCCTCCGCCTCTACCTCTACCTAATGAAGTCTGGGGTCCATGCCTTATAGGTTGAGCTGATGAGGAGGAACCTACTACTGACCCGGTTGACTAACCTATACTACCCTGACATATGGTCGGGCAGTTCCTCCACTCATGCCCATTTTGTCCACAAGAATAACAACATGTGGAACCCTGCCTGCACCTCCCAAAATTCATCTAACCACAAGTAGCACAACACGGCTGTATTGTCCTAGCCTGGCCTGAGCCTCTCGACTCCTAAGAGCCTGATGCACGTGAACCCTCACCTGGGCCTGACTATCCATGAAGATCAAATCTACTACCCTGAAACTGCTGTGGTGGAGGTCTAGGTGACCTACTAGAATATCGAGGTCTGGGACCACCTTGAAAATCTCTATGTGAACCAACGGGCCTATCCTTCTGCTGTCTCTCTCTATCGACTCTCTCAGTCATATACTATAGATGTAGGCGATCCTCTATGCCTTGTCCAAAGGTATGAATTTGCGAGATATCCATATTATCATTTAGTACAATGGTAGAACAAGCGTCGCTATAGTCTGAGTCAAGCCCTCCCACCAATCTACGCACTCTGTCATGCATCGTATCAATAAATGCTACTGCATATCTAGCCAATGAATCAAATCTCAGCCCGTACTCTCAACACTCATGCAGCCCTGTCAAAGGTTCAGAAACTGGTCCACCTGGACTTCCCTAATCTTTTGAGGCAAATAGTGATCTATGAAAGCTTCTGCAAAGCTATCCCAAGTGGATAGAGATGCATTTTTTCCTCTAGATCTCTCCCAGCTTTCACACCAAAATATGCAACATCACGCAATCGAAATGCTGCTAACTCAACTGACTCAGTTGCTAAAGCATGCATGACTCTGAAGATTCTATGAAGTTGATCAACAAAGTGTTGAGGGTCCTCTCTGCGATTTATCCCTGTAAACTATGTAGGATTCAAGGCAAGAAATTCATGAACTCTCAAACTTTTGGTCCCTTCAGAAGTTCTGGTAACATCTGGCGCAACTGGCAGGCACTGTGCAACTACTAACTGTGCTAACGTACATACTGCACACTTGAAACCCTAGTCAGATGGAATAATAGAAACTAGATGTGGTACTGCTGGTGGAGTCGGGGGTCCTGTTGCCCTCGGAGGCTTCTAAAGCGTTGGAGAAGCTATAGGGGGCTGAGAAGATGTATCCCCCTGGGTCTCACAATGGGCTACCTCCACCTGTGGTACCTTGCCAGTGCCATCACCTACAACTTTATCTAGCCCCTGGCTAGTAATGGTCTGTCTGGTGTCAACCATCTCTATCTGCATACAAATATCAATTATAAGCCAGAAACCTCAACCCTTAAGAGATCGCTTTACAGCATGAGGTGAGCAAAAGAATGATTGTAATTCTAATATGCTCGGTAGCTTCTTGCTTATCGAATGTGGTGCACAACACATTTATAAACAAGAATCTACTAAACATGGCCTACAGACTCCATAGGATACGATGTTGCTCTGCTACCAAGTTTGTCATGCCCCAAACTTAGGGGGTGCAACTGGCTCCTAATGCCAGAACGTATGACCGAGCCGACCTTGCTGAACCATTTGCTACTGGTCCATGGCAGCCACACTCAATCAATAAAACAAAGAAGTGTATCTCGACTTAAAATTAAGCCCTCGGCTAACAAGGCCCCTGTCAATAGATCTATAAAAAAAACAGCTATTCCCAAGAGTTCATATAAAGAAATAGCCAACTAGCACAGAAGTCCTGATTGGGCCGTTGAGGCCACCATGATCTCTATAGCAAAACTGAAAGCAGGTATGTATCAATACAATGCATCAAACACTTAACAGGCATCAACAAACCAACAAACTAGGCCTGCATGGCCATAACATAGTAAAGATTAGTGGGACAGGTCCCCATCCTACCATAAAAATATATACAATAAAAGCTACAAACCTCCCAACTCTGGTAGCCCCGGAGGAAAGGGGCTAGCCAACCAGATAAAAGTCAATCCTATCGATGAGGAGGTCTACTGAGTCGTCTGTCGGGTCCTGCATACATGAATACAGCGCCCCCAAGCAATAGGGAGTCATTACAAAATAATGTATAGAATATGAAAGGTTATAAACTAAATGGGCAAGTATCATAATATACCAAAAGCTATCTGGTCAGTAAATCAAATTTAGATAAGCATGCAAACCCACTACTGAATCTAAAAAATACAATAATAATCAAACAACAACATAACCAAGCCCTCATAAGCTCGGTAGCTACAAACAACATACCAGCTACTTAGGCCTCCATAAGCCCAAAAGGTGCCAAATCAATCTTCATAAACCTATCAATAACCCCTTGTCTTTGTAAGAAGTCACATAGCCCTTTTTGGCAACGATATAGCCCCGTAGGCAGTGCATAGCCCTCTTAGGCAACATCATCACTCTGTAGGCAACACATTGCCCTCTTTGGATTCAAAACAGCCCCGCAGGTAACACAAAACACTCTTTGGCATCAGTATAACCCCATGGGCAACACATAGCGCTCTTAGACAATAACATAGTCCTATTAGACAACATCATAACCCATATAGGCAGTTCATAGCTCAAAAGCTAACCACAATAGCCCCAAGGGGGACAACAAACAATTGAATAAGCTAAAGGTGAAAAATTTAGCTATAAATAATATATATATATATATATATATATATATATATATATATATATATATATATATATATATATAGTTTCCAAGTTGTTCCTAACTCAGGGTCATTCTTAATAGATTATGAGTCCCTATAATGAGGGTTTATAACCACTCAATCAGCCAACAATTAACAATTACATTTACAAGATAACCAACATAAACTACCCAACTATATCACTCTCAAGCTCTAAGGAAATATGTCGAACGAAAGGAATAGCCTTAACATACCCTTTATTTTATAATTTTTGCTGAAAATACCTCTGTCCGCACCACTTCAACAGTATAAAAATGGTAAAATGAATTAGTAATTAAGGACAAGAATTACTACAACAATCTATACGGATTCCTATTGTAAATTATTATCCAAGACCTAAGGTATCCATAAACTAATAAAAGATGGTTCCTACCTTTCTTTACACGCCCAAAACACTTACATAAAATCAAACCACTGAATAAAATCTGCTGCCATAGCCTCCACGGGGCAACACCAATCAATTCATCATGAAAACTATACCAAAATGATGAGCTCGCGAAGTAGGGAAATTTTTTATAAGGAGCAAAGAAGAGATTATGAACACACAAGGATAATTTAAGGAGAATTCCACTTATTTTTGTGGGTTTATTATGAGTTTGAATGAACAAAAATGAAGAAGATTATATCTTATAAGCTTCCACTGACTTAGGGGACCCACCTCACGTGCCTGCTTGTGTAGTCTCACAAAAATACGAATATCTTTCCATTCTAAAGTAGTATGAACAAACCGTTTGATGCTTTGGAAACTAGACTCGTAGACCTTTGATATAATGGTTTGTGGGCTTCATAACTCTTTATACATTGGGAGAAATTTTTTGAGAATTTGACCCAAATTTCAGAGAAATCTTTAAAAACGAACTTACGATAACTTTCGCCAACTTTTATTTTGTGACTTACCTCACTTCAAAACTTGAGATTCAATCCTTGAACACTTAAAATATGGCATACCATATCATTCTTAATGTATTACTCACCCTTTTTTTCTTTCTACAAAGGTATGAGTTAATTTACACGTTTTGAAAAGTTTGGGTGTTACAAAGAGGCATCATGAAAAGTGCTTAGTCAGTACCAATGGGTGCTATGGGTGTGGTAAAAGTGATCATCAAGTGACAAATTGTCCTACTCTTGTGGCTAAAGAAAGTGAAGCCAAACAAGCTTCTCTCAATGGCCCATATCTTGATGCTCAAAAGAAGACTTCTTTGTATGCTCTTCGAGCTAATAATGACAAGGGAGCTAATCTGGATGATGGTGCCGGTAAGTTATAGTTCCATTTTTTGTGATGAGATGTTTATGTGTTTTTCATATTGTCCTAAGTTGGGTTTTCTTCTAAGTGGGGGATGATATGTTGAATAGTAAGGTTGTTGAGAGTGTTGATATCCTTATCTCTTTCCTTCTATTCTTACTCAAGCTTGTGACCAGGAGTTCCTAGTAGCTTGTTGCATGTTATGGAGACATGTGTGAATTTATGTTTCCATAGATTCCTTATGTTATGCATGTTCTAGTTGAATTCATGTTAAATGAGAAAATGAGTTTTCATGAATTTTGTTCCTCTTATTGATGTTCATCTATGATGAGTTGCCTAAATGTTGCATGAGTTGACTTATTGAGCACACCTATATGTGTTCATGGAAATGTTTCATAATTGTACTTTATGAGAAATTGCATAATGTGCCTAATGTTTGTATGATGTGACTCGGAGAAGGAAGTTCCTCTAATGAAATGAGAAATGGTAAGGTTTGATGCATAAGGAGTTGATAGATGTATTCCTACTTTCATGAATTGCATGAAGTTGTTTGAGCCTTGTTTTTGTGGAGTTGATGTTCCTCCTAGCTATATGTGATGTTTATAATGTTTTATGCATGATTGTGGGCTCCTAGTCTTGAGTCATTAACCTTAATGTGTTCTAAGTGTCATTCAAGGACGAATGTTCCCAAGTGGGGGACAATGTAACGACCCTAAAATGAAATAGGAAGAACTAGAGACTCACATGTGTTTTAGAAGTTTTTAACTTGTTATAATGATAAAATATGCCTTTTTAAGTTTCGTTTAAAGAGTTTTGAGGTCAAACGTCAAGAGACAACCATGACGTACGGAAACTAGTCTTTTGATCTAGTGTGTGCTAGTGTCTTGTCGTTGGAGTTTTGTGTGCTGTTTGAGGTCTAAAACTCATAGAAGTGACTTCCATACCTAGGAAATCATGTATAGGGGTTAAACGTTCGAGTACGACTCTCCTAAGACCAACTAAGGGTGCTTGAGGAGGACCCTAAGGCCTAACCCCAAGACTACCGTTAAAACAAAAAGTTGTGAAAAGATGGGCAACTTACGTATGGCCACCTACAGCCAGTAGGTCAGATGATGCCTCGTAAGTCTTGCTCCGTAGGTCAAGACTTATTCTAGGGAGCCTTAGCTCCCATTATCTAGTCTTAGTCCCAAACAACGAGCCAATAGCACGCCCCATCAACCCACCTACAGTCCAAAGGTGGTGGGACGTAGATGGGGGCCTGTATTGCTGTCAAATTTCGGCCAAGTTGTAGGGAGCCTTAGCTCCCATTATCTAGTCTTAGTCCCAAACAACGAGCCAATAGCACGCCCCATCAACCCACCTACAGTCCAAAGGTGGTGGGACGTAGATGGGGGCCTGTATTGCTGTCAAATTTCGGCCAAGTGAAGGGTGGTTTGGTAAAATCCCCCTTCGCTTGGCTAAGTGTATGGACCTTTTTTTAGGTTTATTTAGGTATTTTAAGAGTATTCAAACATTAAAAAGGTATTGTAGAATTCATTCTTTATATTTTCCCAAAAACAAAACCGTTCTCTCCTAAAAAGTTCTCTCTAGAAACTCCATTGGAGGTCAAGGT
This sequence comes from Solanum bulbocastanum, assembly GCA_037074985.1. Lineage (NCBI taxonomy): Eukaryota > Viridiplantae > Streptophyta > Magnoliopsida > Solanales > Solanaceae > Solanum > Solanum bulbocastanum. The sequence goes on from CM073603.1 coordinate 17,643,019, forward strand.
CAATTTCAAACTAGGGTTGGGGATTTCAAGATGTTTCTTCTTTAATTTCGTGGGATTCATCAAGACGAAGGTATGGTGATCCTTTATCTAGGGCATGCTTCACCCCAGAGTCAATTTCTAAATAGTTTTACAGTTTCCAAAGTTTATGAAAAACCCTAATTCTTACTCAAACTCATGGGTTCTTGCATCAAACGATTTCCATTGATAAGTTATGATTATGTAGATGTTTAATTGATGATTTTAAGATGAACTACTCTATGATCCAATGCTTTCACTAAACTCCTCAATTTGGTTTATGAAGTGAGTTTTATGGTTATGATTGGATGAAGATGGAATTGTTCTTACATTGAATTGTATTATTGATTTTTATGGTTATCTATACCTAATTATGGTGAATTTTTGGGGAATTGATAAATGGTGATTATCGCTTCGGAGAATGGTAAGTTGATCTAACTTCATGTTATTGTAGAATTGTTCTTGTATGGATTCATCCACATGAAAGGTGGAGGTGGTTGTATATTGAATGTATTGTGATCATGGCCATGAAGGCATTAGATGGTGAATTGAAGTATTATAATGTTATTGTATAAATGGATGGATAATGTGAAGATGTTTATATGATCTAAATGGTGGTCTTGTCTATTGTAAATGTGTGGTGATTGATAATATACACTCTCTCTCTCTTTGAACACTCATGAGTGAATATGTTGGAATGTGAAGTGCCTTATATTGTTTAATATGATCTTTTGACTTGGTAGACTTAGGTGTCTCTTCTTGATAAATGAAAAGCTTTGTTGAATATGAATCGATAGGCTTTGGCATTCCTTTCATATATGAGTAATGAATGTGTATTGAATTGATAGGCTTTAAGCATTGTTTTCATAAATGATCTAATGTAATGAAGACTCTATAATTGATAGGCTAGTGGCATTCTCTTATTAATGAGTCAATATACCATGAATCGATAGGCTAGTGACATTCCTTTCATGAGTATAAGAATGTTATGAGGGATCATGAATCGATAGGCTAGTCGCATTCCTTTCATGTAGACCCTAGAGATATCCTTGAATATACCATATATTGATAGGCTTATAGCATTCCTTTCTTGGTAATGATGTATCATGGGTCGATAGGCCGTGGCATTCCTCCAAAATACAGTAATGTAATATGAATGAAATAATCTATGGGAATGTAGGCTAAGCACCGAGTGGATATGGTTAGATGGAAACTCTCCCAATGTTAGGCTAGATTTCCAATGAACATCTTTCTATCCCATAACTATGTGCCCGCATAGGATATTGGCCAGTGGATCTAATGTGCATCCAAGATAATACTATCGGTCATCCTTCAGCAACGAGACCTCCTCTTTCGGTATGCGGGTAGAACACGGGATTCCATATCTAGCTTGTATGGTCTATGTCGGTTAATGCCTATTCCCATCATGTAGGATGTGCACTCTAGTTACTTGATAGGTTCTATAGCGTGTAGGTAGTAGTATGGGATGCTATCTACAATTGCACGAGTAGGCTTTAAAGGTGCTAAAGTGAGTTCCCTAAGTCTATATAACCAAAGTGTGAAGTCTTCTCAATGCTTGAATGTGTCCTAAATGACCTAATGAAGAATGTTGACTTATTGTCTAAAACAAATGATGAATGAGTAGCTTATATTGATTAAATGAGTACTTAGCATGTTGTGTTGAAATAGAAAGGTTCTTGTCTTTTGTAGCCTTGAGGAATACCTAGGTGTGGTATGAAGAGGTTGTATGGGTGGCCACTTAATGTCTTACCTAGGTGGGTCTTAGGGTAACTTTAGATAGAGGTCCTAGGTGGGTCAATTGACTTACTTGACGAATGTGCTTATGTGTTGCATATTGGTACTAGTTGAGCATGAATACTTGTAATGTGAAGCATGTTGAATGGTGAGTTCACTTTTAGTGATCTATGTGTCACCTTGGTGTGGGTGGTGGTATGTGACACTACTCATACATTGCACAAGGTGTTACATGAAGGTTACTTAAGGTGGAGGCTAAAGGTAAAAAGGTAAAGGTTTATGTGTGGTTTTCAGTAAAGGTGATGTACATGACTTTACATGTTGGTTGTGACTTATATTATGCCTCTTATGATTAATATTCATGAAGTTTACTAAAATTGCATACAAGCATGACTTTCAACAAAATGTCCTTTTTAGCATGTTTTTGCATAGTCATCATACTTGGTACATTTTGTGTGCTAATCCATATTTCTTCTATTTTTCTACAAAGTGTGGGTTCCGGCATATGATAGCATTGTCTAGTGAAGCTTGGGATTAGAGTTCTCTCAAGACCTATCTTGGTATGTCCTCACATGTTGAGGACAAGGATTCCTATTGTTTATAGCTTTTTTGTTAAGAATTTTGTAATAGACTTTAGTATATTTTTATTGTATAAAGGGTTGTGACCCTACTTTGTTATGTTTGTCCAAGGATGGCCATGTGAGACTTAGTCTTCCGTTGTGTCTTTGAAAGATGTTTAACGAGATTTTAAGTAGTTGGCTTTAAATAAAGTTTTAATTCCGCACTATTTTCTATTGTATATGCAATGAATGGGCTAAGAGGCTTGTATTAGACCTCTTCGAGGTCGAGTATGCCGTGTTACGACTTGGGGGTGCTCTTGGGTCGTGACACTAATTGAAAAACAAACCCAAATATCATAAATCAACCTGTAAGAATTAATTGCCAAATATGTTTGTAAAATAATCCTTAAATTGAAAACAAGTATCCCAATGTGTCTAACAACAAAAAAAATGAAGCATACAACTTATATTTATAGACATGAAATCCTAAACCAAGTAGGAAAATAAAATATAAGATATTGCAGTTTGGACACAATATCTATCGACGACAGCTACCTGCAGACTATGGATCAGCCACTGGTCCATGGTTAACCTCCGTGGTTTAGAAATAGGCCAAAAATCATAGTCTTAAATTGACGGTCATCACCTACGATCCATAGGTCCAGTCATGGTCTATCTTGTTCCTCTGTGGTTCAAGTACTGAAACTCAACTTTCTGAATCAAACGACAGACTTTGATAGGCGGTCCGTCACTCAAGTTGCGGGGCATCGTTCGCCTACATGGTTCCACACATAGTCAAACTTCCTTGAACTCACACCTACGCCTCTCTAACTACACCCCTTCACCTGGATAACAGCCTGTGGTTGGGTTCCGTCAACAGCCAGTTCTGCTACTTCAACTATTTTCTCACTCAACTGCTTTAAACCTATTTCCTACATAAATCAAATCAAAGTACCATCATATCTAATAACAAAATAACCAAGACTTGCACAAACTTCAAGTAGAATGCATCAAAAATACTTTAAACTCACGATATATCAACACCCTTAGCTTAAAATTGTTGTTTTTCCTCAAGCAATACGATTAACTCTAAACGACACTTATGCAAAAGCAAACACATAAACTCAAGCAATCACATGAGTTTCTCTATAAACTCTTACACGTGGTGCCAATCTCTTATTTAGACTAAATAAGCTAACTCATGTAGATCAAAACATGACATAGACATACCAAAAGATATCATCACATACACAGTGAACAATCACCAAGATACCAATTTCCAACAATGTAACTAGTGCCCTTACAACAAAGAAATCATTTTCCTCACACAAAATATAATTATTAACTTAAGGATTCAGTAGACACTCATGCTCAGAAGTGAATTCAGATATAGTTTGTACTCAATACCATAGGCTTTCCCTTATTTTCACTACTTTAACTTTCTAGATTGATTAATTAGGATCACTAGGATTTCGTAGATGGTAACGTACTCTTAGGGTCAGGTATGGTACATTGGGGTATTTTAGTGAATTCTCTGCCCCCCCCCCCCCCCTCCCCTTGACATTATTCTGGCCATTTACACAACCACTTTTTGACATCGTTTTGGTTTTTTCTCTTTTCCTTGACTTATTTCAACGCACACATGACTTGGACTTATCATTAATGATTGCTTCATTTTTTTTATATTTTATTAAAGCTTGTTCATTCTTTCACTTCTTTTGTATTCAGTCACATCTTTTACTTTCCTTTCATCTTATTTTCTTCCTATACAAACAACTCTTTTCATACCTTATTTTAAATTTCAATTTTTATTCTTCATGGCCACCCTCAACTTAAGTATTATGCATGAGTTGAGGTGCACGATATCCTAGGTAGGACAAGGGCCAAAATTAAGGTAACTTCTAAATTTTGCCACCCTCAACTTAGTCTATTGGCCTAAGTTAAGGTGCACAATGTCCAAGGAGGGACCAAAGCCAAGACAAATATTTAGGGAAGGTGAGTTGGGTGTATTGAAAGAAATGGTATTCCTTAGGCTCAAACATTTGGGTCAAGGGGAACATTTATTTCTTTTGGTTGGTTTCATTTAGACTCAAGTGGACTTATTTTCAACAAGGGTGTATGATCATTTCCCAATTTCCACCCTAGATTATCTTAGTAGGACCAATGAGGGAAGTTCTAGATTGGCACTTACTATATGAATATGCAAAATCACCTCATACACACATGGAACATTGTTCCATTATTGCATCAATGAAGCATCTAGTTCAAGTTCAAGCTTATTTCATGCATTCATATTGGTTCTTATCATGTCATATGAAGATCCAACACATTCAACTCATTAAGCCTACATATTTAGCACAAATTGAAATTTTTGGAAAGTTATCAATTTTTATGCTCTAGTGCCATCATTCTTTCATTTATTTAGTCTACCTCTGCACTTATACAATCCTAAACATGTCGGTTCAATACAAATGTAAATAGTCCCTGGAGGAAAAAGAACACACGTCAGAAAACCCCAAGGGAGGTTTATGAGTTGGGTTACTCAAACTTCACCCTACCACTCACAACTTATTTACCCCACCCCCATGAAAATACGTTGCAAGTGCCCTCAATGCACAAAAAAAATGAAAAACAAAAGGGTGAAGCAAACCTGTGATGCATAAGAGCCAAAGACCAACAAGAAGCGAGTGGGTCTGGTTTCTTAAAACCTGCTGGATCATTATGAGGGACTCCCTCAGTATCACCCTCAACAGCCGTAGGAGCACCATTTGTAGTGACCCTCGAACCAGATGCACCTGTATCTATCTTACAAGCTCTTCACTGCCACATCTACTCCTTGACAAGAGACTAGCATTGTGCCGCCTCCAACTACCGTCTCTCCCTCTTATAGGCCTGACTCGTATCCTCCGAAGCAGCAGTGTCATCTGAAGGGCATGTTCTCTTCTCGGCCGCATGGAAGGGTCACGTACTGGCATCTCATCCCTAAAATAAAGCACTCAACACCACATCATGCGCCGCTACTTCACATGTGGACTCGAGGATAACCTCAATAGGAGCAAGAAGGGCATCAACATCACATGATAGCCTATCAAACTCCATCTGGAAAGTAGTTATGTCAGCAATAGGCCCGGCATCTCAAATACTCTAAGCTCGAAGGCATCAAACCTCTTGTGGACCGCCTTGATCTTCTCATCCATCATTCTCTCCATGCGGGCCTCTAACTCCTCCACGAAACTCTACATCCATGGCCTCATATGATGTAACAATGTAGCCATTAGAGTCTCTAATTTATGATTCAAGCCACAAGTACTAAAATAGACCCCATAAGGGTAGTGGTACGTGAAGAGCTCGCAACATGAATAGTGGAGGTGGAAGGGGGAGCTCATGCCTTGGCCTTAGTGGCAGGTATTGTAGTATCATCATCTTGAGCCACCTCTACCTTCTCAACATATCCATCTAGATCAACACCCAATGGAGAGACGACAACTGGAGTACTCTTACGAGAGGCGGTTGGATTTGTATCATCCTTTATCAACCCAACATCAACCGTATTTGTCACATCAACCAATATATCACAATGCAATATCGACACAGTAGCCTCTTTGCATAAGCAAAAGATCAGGCACGAAAAGGGCAAGATAGTAGTCCGCTGGAAAGCCTTCTCATAAATCTCTACAATAATAACCATGGCAAGGTCAATCTCAAACCCTGCCATCAGTGCAGCAAGCATCAATGTGCGGTCCCAAGTGACAACATTGTCCACCTGTGTGGGGGACAGTTTGTGCCTGACTATGGACCCCCAAAATTTTTCCTCAAAGCTCAAAGTCACCTTCCTGATAGGCAACTGGATATTTTGCACCCAATCATTGCTCTCGCCCTTCTCGGTGATGTGTCGGACCAATTATAGTAGTAGTGACTACCTCTGCTCGGAGCCTTAAAAAATTCTTTCTATACTATCCCCATTTGATAATCATACTCCGTCGTATTAATAGACTGAGCATGTGATGGGCTGTAAATAAAACTGTGGATGGTGGACTCTGAAAGATCGACAGATAAACTACGCACCATAGTAGATAAAAGAGGCAGTTAAGCCAAAGCCTTGGCTCATGCTGGTAGGGCATTGTTTACTGTAGTCGCTTAGGAAGCATAGAACTCCCTCACCATCTCCTCGATATACATGCCCGAATTCACTACCATCTAGTCAAACTTGTGCTTCTAGAAGAGATAAGAAATAGTGGGCACAGGGTGGAGGCTTCTGGTTAACACCCGACGCTCATCACTAATGGGTCGAGCAACCTACCAGTGTTCATTTAACGCCTTCTCGTCAAAGTAGATCTGGAATTGCCCTTCGACACACCACATGTTTGGCTTGGTAGATATGTTTACCGGCTCAACTTTAATACCAGGAGTGGGGGTCATAGGCCTTACCCGAGCTAGTGGCATTAGAGGCTGAGGCTTGTGTGCCGCTGAAAATGAAGTCGAATTGTGACCTAGAGCCGGACTATGACTCTCCAGCAAGCTGCGCTCCCTCCTCAGACTTGGGGGAAATGACCTCGACCTTGTCAATTGAAGAGATGACTTGCCTAGACCTTTGCCTCGTGGTCAAGGGGGAGTGGGAGAGCCTGTAGTATTCTTCGGTGCATACTCATCCCCACTATACTTATCGATCAATCGGAGGGATGGTGCTATGGGCTTGGATTTGCCTCTCCTCTAGTATACGGGTGCTTTTTTTGCACCATTTGACCTTAAAAGTAATACCAATTTTGTGAGTGTATTTCCAGTGATTCCTTTGCACCCTAATCAAGCACTGACTTAACCTGAAACTTTTCTTTGGTTGGAAAGTAAAATTGGGAGGAGAAGAAGATGAAGAAAGGACAAAAGGAAGAGCATTTGAGAGAATAAATGAGAGATTTCGTGAGAGAATGAAATGGAGAAATTATAGGAGTGATTTGGTGAAATATATGGTTTGGATTGTTTAGGGGTGTTTATTTTTGGAATTTACAACTGTTGGGGGTTAAAAGAGGGAAATGAGGGGATGTTTTAAGTATGATGGGGTTTAATGAAAAGACCTCTAGGTCATGTATACTGAAACCCTAGTTTGGATCGACAAAACCCCGTCGATGGTCTTTCAATAAGTTCATTGGTTCCCCGTGACACTTAGTATTTTCAAAAACATACTTGAGTTCTACAGATGCCATCTATGGTCCTTCAATTGAACGACGGACCGTCTATGGGAACCATAGACAAGTGCACCAGTGCTATTCTTCATATTATTTTATCCTACACACGTAGAAAACATTAGGACTTCTTTTTTTTACATTTTCTTAGGTCTATTTGGACACAAACCCTTTTCTATCGTAATCTACCTAATCTCTAAAACTACCGAACAACTAAACTTTTTATATACGAAAAAATGAAGCTAAAAGTTCATCAAAATAAATAAATATTCCTACGATTTGGTTGATTTTACACCTTGGGTTGCCTCCCAATTAGCGCTTGATTTAACGTCGTGGCACGACGCAGACACCTTGATTACGTAGACTTCATCCATACCCCACTTCTCTATCACTTCATTGACCTCTTAAGACTTCCCAAGGTAGACCTTTATCCGTTGCCCATTTACGTTGAACCTTGTTCCTTATTCTCAAGTTGAATAAGGGTACCAACTCACCGAGAAAATATTTGGCTTTGTCGATACAGGCGAAACTCATCGAGCTCATTCATGTCATTCAACTTTTGACTTGATGTAGCACCCCAATCCAAGTTCAGCTTTTTGAGTGCCCACACCGGTTTGGGCTATAACTCTACATGAAGATGACAAGACTTCCCATATACAAGTTGGTAGGGGGACATACCTATGGGAGTTTTGAATGCAATGTTATAAGCCTAGAGAGCAGCATCGAGCCTTCTCAACCAATCATTTATGTTAGAATTCACAGTCTTTGCAAGAATTTGCTTTATCTCTCTTTTCGACACTTCAACTTGTCCACTATAATGTAGATGATAAGGAGATGCTACTCTGTAATGAACACCATACTTTTCAAGCAACACATTGAACAACTTATCGCAAAAGTAAGAACCTCCATCGTTGATTATTGCCCTACAAAATGAGAAGATATCCTTTTTCAGAAATGTTATTACACTATTTCCTTCATTGTTTGAAAGCGCATTTGCTTCCACCCATTTAAATACATAGTCAATTGCTACAAGAATATACTTCATCCCATTCGATATCACAAATGGCCTCATGAAGTCAAGACCCTAACATCAAATAATTCAATCACTAATATCGGGTTCATTGGTAGTTCTTGCTTTCTTGAATTTCCTCCTTCTCGTCAACAATGATCACAAGATTTGGCGAAGTCATGAGCATCTCGATGGATAGTAGGCTACTAATACCTACACTGCAGGATTTTACGACCACTCCAGACACCACTATGGTACCCACCCACTAGGGATGAATGACATGCCTCTAGTATACTCATCATCTCAACCTCAGGCACACAACAACGAATAATCACATAAGCACAAATACAAAACAAGTAAGGCTCTTGCCAAAAGAATTTCTTCACATCAGACATCAATTTTCTACTATGGTGAAATGACAGATCCAAAGGTACCAAATCACTTGACAAATAATTAGCAAAGTCTGTAAACCGAGGAATAAGGTCATAAGAAGCAGCCAATACCTATTTGTTGGGGAATGCATCATTAAATTCAATTCCATCGTCTGACTTGATCATAGCTTCTTCTTCCAATCTAGACAAGTGATCAGTAACTTAATTTTATGTTCCTTTTCTATCTTTAACTTCAAAGTCAAATTCTTGCAGCAATAATACCCATCTAATAAGCCTTGGTTTTGCATATTTCTTAGCTATAAGATACCTCAATGCAGAATAATCAGTGTGCACAATGACTTTAGTGCCCACCATGTAGGATCTAAACTTTTCAAATGCGAAAACCATAACAAACAATCCCTATACAGTCACAGTATAGTTCTTTTTAGCAACATTCAAAAGTTGTCTTGCATAGTAAATAGGATGAAGAATTTTCTCTTGCCACTGCCCCAATACTATGCCAAGCGCCACCCAACTCGCATCACACATTATCTCAAACGATTGTCCTAAATCTGGTGAAATAATTATTATTGTAGAATTAACTTCTATTTCAATTCTCCAAATGCTCTCAGACAAGCATCATCAATCTCAAACTTAGAATCCTTTTCGAGTAATTTGACAATGGGTGTGCATGTTTCGAGAAGTGTTTTATAAATCTCCTCTAGAAACCTGCATGCCGTATGAAACTTCCAACACCTTTTACAAAAATGGGTGGTGAAAGTTTTTCTATTACATTAAATTTAGCTCTAACAACTTCAATTCCTTTTTGTGGAATCAAATGACCCCGAACTATACCCTTTTTCAACTTGAAGTGACATTTTTCCCAGTTAAGCACAACATTGCACTCTTCGCACCATTTTAGCACCTCAGCCAAATGAGTTAAGCAATCATCAAATGAATCACCAACTACAAAGAAATCATCGATGAATACCTCTATTGTGTCCTCCACCATATCAAAAAATATAGATATCATGCAACGATGAAAGGTTGTCGGAGCATTACATAAACCAAATGACATTCTCTTGAATACAAAACTCCCATAAGGGCATGTGAAAGTGGAATTTTCTTGGTCCTCCGGATGTATGGAAATCTAATTGTAGCCCTAATACCCATCTAGAAAACAATACCAACCCTTTCCAGCGAAACAATCTAACATTTGGTCCATGAATGAGATTCGAAAGTAGTCTTTTTCTATCCATGTATTTAACTTGGATAGTCCATACACACTCTCGAACTAGTCACCGGCCTCATTGGAACGAGATCATTATTAGTATTAGGAACCAGAGTGATTCCTTCTTTCATTAGGACACATTGAATTGGGCAAACCAAACTACTATCAACAATAAGATACACCACTCAAGCTTCTAACCACTTGATGATTTCCTTCTTCACAACCTCTTGCATCGGGGGATTTAGTCTTCGTTGGTGCTCAATACTAGGCTTGTTGTATGACATAAGTTGAATTTTGTGCGTACAAATACGTAGTGGAATCCTAATAATATCAGCAATTATCCATCTTATAGCCCTCGTGTCTCGATTCTTCATGTCTAAGTCAAACTTCCTTAGTTTGTGATGAAACTCGACTCCATTAAGTGCAGCAACTAGTTCATCATACTCATCAGTACCATCTCCATCAAAGTTCATTATCACAGTTGTTAGTGCCTCAACACCTAACCGTTCTTCAATAGGTACTTCTGTTTCTTGCTCCACAATTTGATTTACTACTGATATTGACTTAAGATCTCTTCAATGCTTCATAGACCAACATATATTAAACTTACCTCTTTATTATTCGATCAAAACTTCATCTGCCCTTTTTCCGTATCAACCAAAGCATGCCCAGTCACAAGAAATAGTCTCCCTAAGATGATGATAACTTCCAAATCAACCTCACAATCAAGTATCACAAAGTCCACCGGAAAGATGAATGTCTCAATATTCACAAGGACATCATGAAGCACTCCAAATCGGTCTCTTCACAATTTTGTCAGCCAAAAGCAACCTCATTTTTCATAAATCAGCTTGGGAATCCCGAAACCCAATTTTTCATAAATAGACAAGGACATCAAGTTAATCCTGGCACCCAAGTTACACAAGGAGTACATGGAATGTTGAAATCTCCAGGATCCTCTTTCTTCTTCATTAGTGACCTAGTATTAATGGCACCACAATGTTGTAATTTTTCTTCATTTCCAAAATTGACAGCCCTCTTTTAGTCACCGGATACTTCATGAACTTCGCATACCCGAGCATTTTTTCAAGTTCTTCTATCAACAGAATATTTATGGACAGTTGATTCAACATAGCTATGAAACTGAGATATTTTCCCTCTTCAGTCTTTTTTATAAACATTTGTGGGAAGGGAGATGGAGGTCTTGTCATGGGGATAACTTTTTGTATCACCTCAGATTCCTTCTCAGTACCATCCTTTAGCTCCTCAACTATCTCAACTTCATCCTCATCTTATTCTGCACTTTGTACTTCAGTCGGCCTGGGAGGGTCTACAATCTGCTTTCCTCATCGAGTCGTAATTGTCATGCCATGACCATAATTTTTTGCATTCTTGATCATGTTTCTAAGAAGTTCTCCTAGCTAACGTGGATTCACCATTGTGGACAACTGACCTAACCGTTGCTCAAGTTGCTTAATCAACACTACATGGGTATCAACCTTTTGACAGATACCAGATTGGTCATAATACATCTCCTTCACATTTTCATCAGTTGCATAAAATCTTTTATTATTTTTCTGCATCGTATCTTTAATGCGAGTCATACTTGATCCAACATCTCTATTACATGGTGGACCAAAAAGTACACTCTTCTCATTCCTTTTTCCATAAATATTCTGGTTGTAGTTATTGTCATGATTGAAGTTCCTATCTCGGACATAGTTATCATTACTATTGTAGTTGTCATAGTTCCAACCTTTGTTTTTTCTACCTTGGCACCAATTTTCCAAATTGGATCCTTGGGCATTAGTCCAGAAACCCCCCATCTGATCATTCACCAAATTCGCGTCCTTCTTCATAATAATACTCATCAATAGGTGAGACTCTAGCTTGATAATTCTAACATTTACTTTCGTTACACTACCTCTTACATGTTTCAAGACCAAATCAACTTGTGTTCTAACTTGGGCCATCTCTTCACGAATATCATCATTGGATTGACTTGGTGTAGTTTGGATGGCAAAGATGCTCCTTCCCATGTTTGCTTTTCTACTGCTCCATGCCTTACTATTCTTGGAGATCCTCTAGAGTTTTTCAACAATATCCGCAAGTGTGCACGCCCCATAAGATCCTCCAGCAATAGTATCTAATATAACTTTCCCATTGTAATCTTTCCCCTGTAGAAATACTGTTTCAACGACTCGTCATCTATGCGGTGGTTAGGCATACTCCTTATGAATCAAGTGAATCTATCCCACAGGCTACTCACTGACTCTCCAGATAATAATACAAAGTTATTTAGTTTATCTTTTAGATTCAACTTCTTTGACACTGGAAAGTACCTCTCAATGAACACCTTATACAATTGATCAAAGGTCGTGATTGAGTTGTATGGCAACTCAGAAAGCTACATGCAGCATCAATTGTCAATAAGAGTGGAAATATTCTTAAGCCTATTACATCCATGTATAAGTTTGGTTGTCCCACACTAGTCATGCAGACACTCATGAGTTCATATGGGCATATGGGTCTTTCGAAGGTAACCCAACAAACAACCCTCTCAATGTAAGAATTTGCATCAAACTATTAGTTACCACAAATGTATACCACGGAGGTAGTAGAGGAAGAACAATAGCACCAGTGAACTCTACGGCATTATGGTCAACACTGTAGTGATCACAAGCTCTTAGGGCCTGCTAGTTCTGCACTCTTTCTACATTTTCAAACCTACCAGACAAATGCTCTACTTCAGTGGTGCACTCTAACTCTATCCCCTTCATCCTCTCTTATTGGATCGTCATGTACCTTGATATTTAGACCTCTTCCACTCATTCTTCTCAAAGTTCTTTGTAGTTCTTGATCGTAGAAAGTCAGGGGATTTCTTTGACTCCATGTACATGGCATACACTAGAGGTTTGACCGGTAGAAAACAAAAACAAAAAAATAAACATAAAATCAAGAAACAATTGACTAAAGTTCAATAACGAAATTAGTGTAATCTAAAAGTTGTACTCCCCGGCAGTGGCACCAAAATTTGATACGCCAAAATTACACTTCCCAAAAGAAGTATAAGCGGTCGTTGTTAAATAAAGAACCTAACTCTTAGGTTAGGGTCTATCCCGCGAGGAATATAGTTGAGACTTAGGCTAACTTGAAACTATCTACGCTTGGTCAGATTATTTCTGAGAAAGGTAACAAAAGGTGGGTTTTGTAAACAAATTGTTAATTTGTTTATTTGTATCAATGAGTAGCAAGTAAACATGATTCACAATTTGAGATATCAATATGAGATGAAAACTGGGCATATGTGTTCCTTGCAAGCTCTTATTGCAGTAGTCCTAATAATAGTAACTTTATCCTAGTGTTCACATGCAAGGTTTATAAGTTAGATATCCCTAAGTGAATTATCCTCCAAGTAGGGAACTTTAACAGGCAACTTGGTCTGTCTACGGGTGTATGCTTTACTAACCCTTACCCTTAATCCGGGATTAGCCTTCGCAGTATTAAGGTCAGGCTATTAGATAGCGGCTAAACACGTCTAAATCACCATTGTTAAATCACTTTCTCATTCAATCCTTCCTTGGTCCAACAATTAGGAATGAGGTGAGTTCTAACATTGGCCATCTTTAAAAGGCATTCAAAACGAAACGATTAACAATACATTTATGAACACTATCCTAGAATTACTTAGTTATTAGTCATACATTGTTAATTGCTCATGGTTCCCATAACCCTAGTTGTGGATTTAGCTACTCATGCTTGAGAATTCACAATTCATGTTAGGGTTAACAAAATAAATCATGAACTTAATTAGAATAGTTGAATATCGTAATCTTCAATAGAAAATTAAACCCAAAAATCATAAACCAAGCTTTAAGAATTAATTGCCAATGATGTTTGCATTATAATCCTAAAAGTGAAAATAAAGTATCCCAAAGTGTCTAACAACCAAAAAAGGAAACATACAACTTATATTCATAGACATAAAATCCTAAACCAAGTAGGAAAAGAAAATATAGGAAATTGTGGTTTGGACGCGGTTTCGATAGACGACAACTACCTACAGACTGTGGATCATCCAACGGCCCGTGCTTCTCCTCTGTGGTTAAGTAGTTGGCCAAAAACCATGGTCTTCAATCAACAGTCATCACATATTATCTGTAGGTCCAATTATGGTCTGTCCTGTTCCTCCATGGTTTAAGTACTGAAACTCAACTTTTTGAATCAAACGACGGACACTGATTGACGATACGTCACTCAAGCTATGGGGCGTTGTTTTCCTTCATGGTTCTACACTTAGTCGAAATTCCTTGAAATCTCACCTACACCTATTTAACTATGGCCCATCGACTGGATGATAGCCCGTGGTTGGGCTCCATCAACTGACTTCTTCTACTTCATCTTTTTTCTCACTCAACTTCTGCAAACCTACTTCATGCAAAAATCACATTAAAGTACTATTATATCTAATAAAAAAATGCCCAAGACTCACACAAACATCAAGTATAATGCATCAAAAATACCATAAACTCACGGTATATCAGTTATTCGGGCTACAACATATCTTTATTACCCTTAAAGATCAAGAGAAACCACTTTTTCTTGCCCCTATGGGGCGTTTTCTTTCTAAAGGATACCATTTTTGTTATGTAATGCACCGGCAAATTTTGAAGATTTCATAATGTCCATATTTACAGATATGGTGGAAGACACTATTGAGGTATTCATGGATGACTTCTCTTAGTAGGTGACACATTTAATGAATGTTTGGCCCATCTAGCTGAATTACTGAAACGATGTGATGAATGCAATCTTGTGCTAAACTAGGATAAGTGTCACGTTATGGTAAAAGAAGGCATATTGCTTTGTCATTGGATCTCCAACAAAGGCATTGAAGTGGATAAAGAAAAAATTGAGGTGATTAAATAATGAGCCCAACATATCTTGTCAAGGGTGTCAGAAGCTTTCTCAGACATGCTGGCATTTATCAAAGATTTATCAAAGACTTATCCAATATAGCACACCCATTATGCAAAGATGGTTCATTTTATTCCATGTCATAAATGTGATGATGCTTCCAATGTGGCATCTTTGTTTGTTGAACATGTTGTTAAATTGCATGGAATTCCTCAAACCATTGTAAGTGATAGGGATCAAAAATTCCTTGGTCACTTTTGGAAGGAACTGTGGGGTAGACTTAGTACCAAATTGTTGTTTTCAACTTCTTGTCACCCATAAACCGATGGTTAAACTGAATTTGTGAATAGGATCTTGGGTTCTATGCTTTGTGACGTAGTGCATGGAATGTTGGCCTTGTGGGAGGAACATTTGCCTTTAGGTGAATTTTCTTATAATCGAGTTAATCATAGAACTATTACTGTGACTCCTTTTGAAGTGTTTTATGGTTTTAACCCCCTAACCCCTTTAGATCTCACTCCTGTTTCTCAAGATGTTTTGATAAGCTTAGATGGGAGTAAGAGAGCTTAACTAATAAAGAAGCTTCCTAGAAAGGTGCGGCTGCACCTAGAGAAGAAGAATCAAGAAGTAGACAAAAAGGCTAACAGGGGCCACAAGAGGATTGTGTTTGAACCAAGTGATTGGGTGTGGGTACATTTTCGCAAGGAGCATTCCCCACTCATCGTAAGACAAAATTGATGCTAGATGGACCACTTCCAGTGTTTGAAAGACTCAACGACAACACCTACTAGGTTGATCTTCCTCCTGAGTATCAAGTGCACAAAACTTTCAATGTGTGCGACCTGTCACTAATCCCAACTTTTGATAATTATGATCCATCGAATTTGAGGACAAATTATTTTCAAGAAAGAAAGAATGATGCAATCCAAATTACATCAAGACCATTCACACGAAGCTAGGCTCGAGATGCAGGGGTTATTCATAAAGATGGAGTTCCTAGAGATGGTATTGATGACAGACAAGGGTTTTATGCCTTGAAGATTTCATGGGGAGATACTACCACTTTTGGCAAGTAGGAGTCAATCAATGAGTCACCCAATGGTTTGGGCAATGACCCCAGCTCACCGAAAGTTCCAGGATGTGGCTAGAGTTTAAGGCCATGCATGAAGCATCGCCGACCAATCAACACACCGCTCAGTCTACTAGGCGAGCCCGACTTTGCTCGCCCTTTGTCACTTTGTGGTCACTTTTGGGCCATTTCACATAAAAATATAAATAGCTAATTTGGGTTCATTTTAGATTTAGACTATTTTCAAAATGAATGATTGATAAATCACCTTTGAAAAACTTGATAGCTTGGTAAAGCTTTTGTTGAACTTTGTTTAGAAATAGGGGTTGCTTGGAGATTTAATTTCCTTGAGGTCTTCGTAAGAGGTTCGGTACTTGATTCGGATTAATCAATTGAGGTCTTTAGGTTTAATATACCTTGAGGTTGCTCTTAATTTCTTTTTCTTGTGTCAATCTATTTATCTTGATTAGGCGCTTGTTTAGGATTGGAGATTTTAGGATTTAATATACCCTTTAGTTTCCAATTGTTCCTTCTCTTGTATATCTTCTTCTATCTTTCTTTTGTTTTTTCATTTTATCCATAATTCCTTTTGAGAATTACATCAGCTTCCGCTTTACCTATCGAAGTCACCCCCATAATAGCAAGTACCTTATACACCTCATCGACAAACTCTTAAGGGTCCTCCTCATGAAATCCCTCACTCTCGAAGACTCCGTACCCATATTTGGGTTCACAGAAGCTACCACCTCTTGATTGGCATGTGTCATCATAGTTTGGGCCAACATTTGAAAAGCCGACCTAACCTCCGCACTACTGGAGCTTGGGGAGGAGCTCCTTGTTCCACATTATCACCCTCCAACCTTCTAGTAGCCCTTCTAGTTGTCATGTCCTGAAGAACAAAGGGAAAGGATTAGAAGAGGAAAATCCTTTAGAGTTAAACTCTAAGGCACGACTTAAGAGTAATGAAGAAGTGAAATTTCCTAAGAACCTTGTAGCCTCTCATTCATATATGTGGCGCGCTTCACACTCATGAACAAGACTCTACTAAACGTGGCTTATGAGACATCATCCTAGGATCGTTCTAAACCTTGTGCTCTGATTACCAAGTTTGTCATGACCCAGGGGTACCCCCTAGATATAACATGGCGTATGGAACCCCTAAGGACTCCGTACAAGCCACTTAGCTCTCATAAACATAAGAAATAGAACAATAAGAGTAAAACACATTTCTAGGCTAAAACATTTTTCTAAAAGAAAGCGAAAGTCTAGACACTTGTCTCATTATAGCCATCTATTACAATACTAGATCAAATGTTGGCCTAGCCCAAATATCATGTCCAAAAAGGAAATACAACAAAATGGAAACTAAAACAATAATTCATTCCTCGAACCATGAGGAATCACCATGCTCAAAAAAAATTCAAAGTCCAAGCTCTAGCCACTAGAATAGAAACCCTGTCTGTCGGACCCTACATTTGGGAAAAATGTAGGCAAAAGTATGTGTTAGTACAAATATGCACTAAGTATGATAACTATGCATAAAAACAATTAAAACATGCTAAAAGGGACATTTCATTTCAAAGTACGCAATTTTCCAAGTTTAAACATCATATAAGAGGTTAGATGGCCACTGTAAGTTAACATCTTCTTTAAAACCTTTAAACTTAAAAGCAATAGTTTATGTGGTAAACTTAGTTCATTAGGTATGTTCGTGTTGTGGGAGATAATCCGTAACCGACATGAGACCATGTGAGCTATAACATGATCACTCGGTGTTACCCACACCGAAAAGGGGAGGCCTACTTGCCTAAGTTAGAACCATGAACTCTTAGCTTAGGTGGATCTACTAGCTAAATAACCTATGGGGACACATATTTAAGGGATACGGAGGTTGGTACTAGAAACCCGGACTCAACTAACGTAAAAGGTTTCCATCTCATTAGACATACATGAGAAGCCCGGACTCAACTAACGTTATAGACTTCCATCTAATTTCAATATTCACTCGGTGCTAAGCATAAATCCCACGGAGTACTTATTAAGTATTACTTAACTCATGTCTCATGGAAGGATGTCCTTGACAACCCATCCAAGTTAGTTCATTAGGATAGCTCTTAGATCATGCGTGAGAAAACTTTTCATCGTCCATGTCTATATGTAAATCTTAGATTCAATTAGGTGAGAAAGTCTTTCAACCTTAGAATCTTCATTATGTGAGAACTTTTCATAACATGTTCATTATGTGTTCATGAGAATGTCCTTTCAATCAACACAATAACATCATCATAATCATTGACACTTCACTCTCAAAGTGTCCTTAAAGCATTTACTTAGAATTCATAGAAAACATGCATAATCTCATACTTAACCCTTTCAAGGTTCATAACCTACTGTCAATCATCACATCTAGAATTCAAGCATTAGACATATATTTCATTATAATTCATGTGATACCATCACTTCTGCATCAATTCATAAAATTCTTCTTTCATCATCAAAAACCCACATTATAAGATCACAATAGAGAAATATGGAGATTTCATGGGTTCTTGGGGATGCATCACAAAAACCATAGGAAATCATCAATTCATGGTTATAATAAAATAACACAACCATTAAAATCAAGTTTGAAAGGAACCATGACTTTTGAATCAAACCCTAACAATGGGGGATTTCTATCTTTCTTTTGAAAGTGGATTTTGAAGGAACTCCATGTATGAAAGGTATCCATAGATGTAAGCTATCATACCTGTCACGACCTGAGTTTTCACCCTGGATGTGGCTGGCAATTAAGAACCATTGCTGGTCCCCAAGCGAACCCTCATCCTGGCTGACTACAAGCGGAAGACTAACATAAGCATGCAAAAGCTTAAAACTGAATAAAATTCAATAAACTCAAATTTTCAAAACTTTAACTCAAATGAATAACTTAGAATAAAAATAATATATTCAACTCGCCATAAAATAGGCACTTAAGTCTTTAAAACATTTAATAAAATAAATGAATAATACATACTTCTCAACTATACGGACTATCAATGAAGCCTCTAACTGATAAAGATGGAAGTCGTGACAAGACCCATGACATCCTGACTAAACTGAAAAGCAAATGAAATCCTCCGAAAAATAAGGAGGCCCACCATAGCTAACTCAAACTCTCGGATGTATCAACGGATCTCCTATTGATGATCCTGAATACCTGTATCTGCATCATGAAAAGATGCAGGCCAAATGGCTCAGTACGTTGAATGTACAAGCATGTAAGAGGAATTCTAAAGCATAACATAAGATTGAAACTTGATACAAATGAAACATACTTACCTCTTCTCAACTTACTCAACTCAATGAATACTCAAGGATACTCAAAACTACGCAACTTACTCAACTCAAAAGCATTCAAGGATAAGATACTCAACTCAGAGATTATATACTCAACTCAAATATATGATATTCGACTCTGGGTACTCAAATTTGGATACTCAACTCAATATAAAGCAACAATACACATGCAATATATGGAAAACTTTATAAAACAATAAAATAACTTAGTTCGTTAAAGAAAATGCAATAACAAACTCAACTTTACTTATATAATAAAGTAATATAGTTTCTGTGGGAGATTCTCTAACCGACAACCATCACTATGAGCCTAAGTGATGGTACAATGTTTTACCTCACATTGACAAGGACTATCCTACACCTTGCCATCGATATACAACTTGATCTACTAAGTGGATCCACTAGTCTATGCTAAAAGCATCTTAAAGAGTCATCTAAAAGTACGATCCTTTACTACTCATGATGGCTACATGGCTTATGGAGACTTGAGTTATCTGAACTCGCATCCCCATATTAGTGCTCAATACTACTCCTAAAATTTACTTAGCTCATTTGTTTGTAAAAACAAAACTCTTCCTGTGATTTGAGATAATTGCTCATAAACTTAGCTCAAAGGCTATCTTGGAAATCAAGGTTTCCTCTCTTGCTTTATTATGAAAGAATTTCCTCTTTAACTTAAAACTAGCACAAAGGCTCTTTACTGAAACACTAGCTCAAAGGCTCTTTTGAAAATCTCAGTTTTTCGTTATTATTTAAATGTGAAAACATTTTATACTCTTTTGGGAATACATAGTCCCCATATACTTTTGAAGAAATGAAATTCAACTTTACTCTTTACTGAACTCAAAACTTAAGTCTTAAAATAAAATTAAAACATTTTTAAAAGACTTCTTAAAATATGGTTTATGCCGAATTATGGACGTGAACGACTCGATGCAAGGTTTTCATTAACCAAAGATAGATCTCAATACTTGCAACTCAAGAACTTCACTAATACTACTCATTTCAAGAATGTTCAACTCAGAATTCATGCGGAATTATGAGCATGAACTACTCAACTCAATGACTCAGAGATACTTCTCATCTCAAGACTGTTCGACTTATAATGTTCATGCAGAATTATGAGCATGAAATATTCAATTCAAAGACTCAAAGATACTTCTCAAAAGAGATTAGGAACTCAACACTTAAAGGCTTAGAACTTGAAGATACCACTTCTCTGAAGAATACTCAATTTACGACGTTCATGCGAAGTTATGGGCATGAAACAACTTGACTCGATGATCTTACAAAACAATATGGAACTTATGTATATGATCATCTCTTCTCATTATTTGACTTACTCCCTCAAAACTTAACTCAAATCGATGGTTGATCTCAAAGGATTCACAATTTAACTCAAAGACTTTCTTGAACTCTACTCTTAACTCTCTCTTGAATATGAACTATGAATTCAAGAGTTATGGTTCATGATATGAAGGATATAGGTGATAATGTAGACTCATGAATACATTCTCCTCAATCTCATGCTAACTTACTAGAGTGTTGAAACATGTTATTAGAAGTTGTAGAAGACTTCTCAAAGGTCTCAAAGGGACTTTCTCAACAAATGTTTGGGAGAACTCTCAAGACTTGACTCTCTACTCTACTTTGAAAGTGATTTATGAATTCAAGGTTGTGATGTGTGATAGGAATGATCTCATGATGTTTGGTATTGAATTTAGATAGCTAAGCATGAGAAAAGATGAAAAATACACTGCTTGGAAACTAGTCCACGACGCGGAAACTCATTAAAATAATTGGTCTCGAAATAAATTTTGAGGCAGAGAGGTCTGTGACTTCTCTATGACATGAAGACAACTTTATGAAATGGGGAGGTACGTCCACGACGCGAATCCAAGTGCCAGATTTGCCGAACTTTTCTCTTCTTCATTTTTTAACCCCAAATCGCCTAAATTCAATTGTTTTGCTCAACTTTTCTTTAGATTTAGATAAACATCACATGTACATAAGAATCTAACTCTAACCCCTCTATAAATTGAAACATTAACCTCAAGAACTCCTCAATCTCAACCCAATTCAAGACCGAAAGAAAATTCATGAATACATAACAAGAACATCAAAGCTTCAACTTTTGAATGAATTTAAAGATGAAATTAACATGATTGGAATGTGGGTGAACAAACCCAACACTATGGAAGATTACATACCTGAAAGAACTATCCTCTTGAAGCAACTTGAAGGAAAACTTTGAAGAAGTACCCTAGCCTTAGCGTTTCTTGAATTTTTTGAGCGTAGAATATTTGGAGTCGATGAGAGGGTTTTGATTTGTGAAAACTGATTTTCTATTCATTTAGGGCAATTTAGATGACTTCCTAAGATTTTTAGGACTAAAATACCCCTAAAAAAATAATTAAAATGATCGGGGAGTTGGAAAGGTCTTTCACCAGGCAGTGAGGTCCTTGTTGGCTCTGCGTCGCAGAGCTGCTGCCAGGTTTGCATGATGTTAGTAAATCTGTCATAACTTTTTACTCAGAGCTCAAAATTGAGCAAACTTGGTGGCTTTGGAAAGATAATTTGAAGACCTTTCCTAAGGTATCTGGTGGCACACCATCATCCTAATATAGGAGTTAAAGTCGTTTGAAGTCGACCCAAAACTCATACTTAGCTTAACTTTCAAAATTTCAGATTTTGCTATTTCCAATTCGATTCTTTTTGGAACTCAAGGTGCTACATCTAGTGACCTTAACATTCAAGAAATTTTAAATTCGTTGCAAAAATCTCACTCATTACAAATAAGGGTTCGAGTCTTAATTCAAAAATTTTCTGGGGTGTTACAATACCTTAACAACAAAACCCAATGCTATTCTTCAATGGAGAATTTGAATCCTTAGCTTGAAACCCTAGGTGAAATATTCTTCTTCTTCAATGTATAAAGAGAGAACATTTAAGAGGAGTTGGTATTCTTTTCAAATTTAGGAAGAAAGAACTAAATGGGTCTAATTTGGGGGTGAAAAGACTTATATAGGAGTTCTAAATGTAGGAAAAACAACACAGTATAAGAATTAATTAATTAGGAAAAGACCCAATTACCCCTAAAATAACTGCTAGCAGCCACTGACCTACCAACTGACGGACCCAGTCGATGGACCGTGGATGGACCTACAGTCCATCTTGGTGAACCGTGGTTGGTGTTTAGAGAATTTTGGCCAAACCACGGGCCCTTGGACCATTGATCATAGACCCACCTACGGCCCATAGGTCCAGCCGTGGTTCCTTCCCTGGGACTTTTAGGTGACTTTTCCACGGACTCGAGTCGACAGACCATGGTTTAACCCACGGCCAGTTCTGGTGGACCATCGATGCTGATCAGAAAGCCTATTTTTGAGGCTCGTATCCATGGACAACACCTACAGTCCGTGGATCCATCTATGGACCATCGGTGGTCCTCATGGATGGCACCTATAGGCTCTGAATTTCTATTTTATTACCCATATTCGGATATAGGGTGTTACAGGACCCTTGCAAACCAAACTCTCCAACTTGAAATACAAACCCTAAAAGGTATATCTATTACTAAATATTATTGCAAAAATTCAAAGGATCAATCTATTTCTAATACTTTCCTAGTAATTTTTATTGATAAATAGCCCGTGCTAGTCTTAATCCACCAAAGTTTGTCTCCATAATCAACTTTTCGAACACAACTCACATTTAGTCGAACAAAATCAACAATGGAAGATAGAATAATGTCATGCATAGTATCATAATCCCAACCTCTTTCATTTAGAAACAAATCAACAATGACAAGATCAATAGGGTATCAGTTCGTTGTAAATACATTAGACCTAGCTAGGTTGAATTGTCAAAAAAAATTTTAGAAGTACCTCCCTAAGATTCCCACCATAAATGTTGTTCAATTATTTCTCTATTGCTAACCATATGCTTCCATACTTGTAACCCATTGTTCTATTGTACTCGGGCTAGAATTTATTTTTCGCAATACTTATTTCAAAAGAAACCTACCCACAAAGATCATTGTGTCCGAAAATTTCACCTTAGCTTAATATACATGGCCTTAGAAACATCAAATAAAGATCTAAAGTCCAATCCACATTGACCTCAAGGAAGAAAGATCTTATCCCAAGAGGCCCAATGCTTGCTTCTACTTGTCTTTGTATTACCCCAAAATAATTTGGCAAGTATTTTGTTAAGTTCCCAAATTATGTAGTTAGGAGGAACTATGACATAAAGAGCATTGTTTGGAATGCTTTGTAACACACTATTAATTAACACCTCTTTACCGCCATATTACAAAAGTAGTTACCCTTCCAAACTAGAAGTTTATCATTCACCCTTTTAATCAAATCAATATAGTGTACTTTCCTTTTTCTGGTATGAGTAATTGGTCACCTTAGGTTATTTAAATGAAATTGGCCCCTTTTATTCCTTGTACACTCCTCCACAACCTTACTAGCATCTGCAGATTCATTTTGATACAAATAAAAGGAAATTTTATCTTTGCTAATGTAATGACCCTCCAGGTCATTTCTATGTTAATGCCTTCTTTCCATCGTTTAGAGCATTTCTATAGTGACCACAAGTCATTTATAACTTGTTGGCACTGACTGTCCGGTCTCCTGGTAGTTTGTTTGGGTTTTATGCCCGTTTTCCTATTTTGGAGCTTTGGAAAATTGGAAAGTTCATTGCAGTCATAACCTTAGGTAAACGACCTCATATGAGAATTCTGACGGTAGCATCAGCTCCAAAGCAACAAAACTAGGCTAGTAGCATGGTTGGGACGAGTCCCGAGGCTTTCGATTTGACTTTGTGGCCATTTGCTGCTTAAGCCTTTAAATTTTGACTTAAGTTTGAGTTTGGTCAACTTTCTTGGTAAATGCGCTCGAATGAGAATTTTGTCAGCACGGTTACTTCTGAAATGCCATGTTTGGTCTAAGATGAGCCTTTGTGCGCTTCTCGAGGCTGCAGTCTTATTCCGAGGCCAACTGTGGAAATTGGCTGAAAATGACATTTGGGTGTGGAGCTCACTTTTTTCCAAAATAAGCTCGTATTGAAATTTTTACTGCTCCATTGAGTTCAGAATGTCGAATTAAGTGGGGTAGCATATCTGCTTTATTTTCATCGGGTCCCGAATGAGTTTTGAGGGTCTGTTTAGGGACTTGTAAAAAAATATAGAAATATCTAGCATTGCTGGTGTACTTTTAGCGATTAGAATTTAACCTTTTGGCTACCAGGTTTAGCTTTCAGCGACCAGAATTGCTGCTATTTATATAGTGAAAAATTAAATTCAGCCTCATTTTTAAAATTTGATATCTCAAATTATTGAGCTTTATTTTCGGTGATTCAAAGTCCGGTGTGTTAGGGTATGCATTAAATGTGTTGGTGACTATCCGGAGCATGTCGAAAAGTCTTCAATTGTGGTGTATTTGTGTTGTAAGTGGCTGCCCTAAGTCTCTTTTTATGTCAAGCTTTGCATTTTGGTTTGTTGTTTCATGGAGCTATTCTGAGCCTCGAGAGGTGTTCCATTTTGGATCACAAGCTCAGGAGAGGGTTCACATAGTCAATTCCAGTTATTTCAGAGTGGGTCCCATATTTTTTTATTTTTGACTCTGAAATTGGTCTATTCCTGATTTTGATGATTTTGGTGTCTAAGCGACTGTGTTGATGCAGTGATTCTATTTTTGAAAGTGTGGCATCAATCTGAGTCAATTCAAAAGGGAAAAGCTCCAGCAAAGTTATTTGGAGCGTGCGTGATCTACCTTCAAGTAGGCTACGACTTCCTTTCCTTTAGATTAAGCCTGATTGTGTAATTGCATACTGAATTATGTTAATCTGGGGTGGGTTGCTAGTATTTCTTCTCTTCTTCTCAGAAACCATGCTATAGGGTTGATTTTCGGGCTGTTTTGGGGTTATTACCATGTTGTCGAAGGGGTTGTTAATCTGTGGATATTTGTGAATTACATGTTGGGCTGCTTATTTGTCGTTGCATACGTAGTATCTAGTTTGTTTTTTATTTATGTTGGAATTCATATTTGGCATTAGTCTAGGATAGACTAGTGTTGCCTTAGACCTATGCACCTGGTTGACTTTGGAATGTATCTGACATCAATTCAGATGGACTAGGTCCTTGTAAACGGGCATAGCAGACTTGGGTTTAATAGTTGAGCCTAGAGTTGGGCTTCTTATTTCTTGTGATCCTTCTGGATTCTCACCCCATTTTTTTATGTTGATACGTTATCGAAGGCAAATTATATTCCTGGTTTAGGTGTTTCGTGGTCGGTTCTAGTGTGAGGTAGTTGGTAGTGGACGTCGATCCACTATGGCTTGGATTTGATTTGCCTATTTTGATATGGTTGGTAGTGGACGTCAATCTATGATAGCTTGGATTTGTAGATCCTCTACAGAGTTGATTTTACCCACACACTCTAGCTGGTATTAGGCAGGGCCCTGGGAGTGATATATGACTCAACTAGCTAGTATTGGGCAAGGCCCAGGGTGGTTAGCTGGTCATGTACTTCCTCTTCGGAGTTGATAAGCCCACTCACTCTGTCTGGCTAGGGCAGGGCGCACAGAAGTGTTAGATGGCACACTTTCGCTGGCTTGGTCAGGGCCCCTGGAGTGTTAGCCTATTAGGCAGTTAGATTAGGGCTTTTGGAGGGGATTGATATACCCCCATGCGGCACTTGCCTGGCTGGGTAATTCCCTAGAGTTGTTGGTGGACTAGGTGGTTCGATGTGGAAGTCAGACTTGTTAACTGGGTTGGAGTTGTTGGTTGTGTCGGTTCGAATTTGGGTTTACTTTGAGTTTTGTAGTTGTGGATTCTCTATGTACCTATCGGGCTTATTGGAGTCCGTTTAGGTTATTGTTTGTTTGTCCTTGAGTGTATCTAGCGGGTCTTATGGGGGGCCTAGCTGGGTTTAGGTTAAATATCCTTAGATTGGCTTTCTGATTGTTCTTCTCTTATTTTTGTTGACCTCTGTTCATGTTTGATTCTATCTTTTTCGCCTGTTTTTACCTTTCTTGCTCAATCAGACTATGATGCCTACTAGGTACCCATTACTTTAGTACTCATGCTACACTATGCATTTGTTTTCATGATGCAGGTCGGAGTACCAGTTATCAGCGTTGAGGTCGAGCCTGCAGTATGTTCTAGAGACCAGGGTAAGCCCATGGTGTTTTGGGATTTCCTGTCTCCATTCTATATTAAAATTTTGACTTTCCTTTTGCTTTTTGAGGCAGTCTTGTTTCTGTGGTCAACTTTTGGGTCTTGTACTCTTTCAGTAGTTCTGTACATATGACTTTCAGGTTCTGGGATGTATATTTTGTATATATAGTTTTGGGTCCGCTTCCACCTTCCTTTTATGGTTATGTTTATTTATGCTTTACTTAGACAAGGACAGTCTCCCCCTCTGTCCTATTACTCTCAAATTCTGGGATAGTGTTTGGCTTACCTACTAGCGGGTTAGTAGGCGCCATCATAACTCAAGAAATCGGGTCGTGAGAGCTAATCTTCTGCCTTGACTAAATATCATATTCGTACAAAGTGAACTCTTTAAAAAATATTTTTGAGATGAGTTAAATATAATTGTATTATCTATATAAGCAAGATGATCCAAATTAGAGTTCCATTTTGGGAGGCCATATCCCACAAAATTGTCCATCCTCAAATAAAGAGTTTGGCATACTTGATAGTGCTGAGATAATGAAACGATACTCAAATAAAGAGTTTAGGGTACTTGATAGTGCTGAGATAATGAAAAGAATAGGTGAAAGACGGTCTCCTTGTTTGACTCATCTTGTTGAGTGAAAGAAACCATGAGGTTGTCCATTCTACATAGCAGAATACAAGCTGTTGGCAATGAGTCTACGTATTATATTCACAACTTCATTTGAGAATTCCATTTTCCTTAAAACTTCCATAAAGATAAAAACAAGATACTATGTCATAAAGTTTGGTCAAATCTAATTTAACAATCTCATTTTCGTTCTTACTTCTTGTCTTAATATCTGTTATAATCTCTTGAGTGAGGATGACAGTCTCAATAATACTTCTCCCTTTAACAAATCCATAATGGTTACTTAAAATCGATCGAGGAAGAACAATTTCCAATCTGTCATGTATAATTCTTGAGAGAATTTAATTAATAAAATCACTCAAGCTAATAGGCCTCATGTCAGAAAAAGTCAGAACATTTTCCTTTTTTGTATCAGAACTAGATTCGTATGAGTGATGGATTTATGTAAGGAATCACCCTTAAAAAATCATGAATCATTCTCAGGATGTGTTGGATAATAATATCCATGCAACTCTAATAGAATCTCCTTGTCAACACATCAGCACCACATCCCCATTTAAGTTAAAAACAACCCTTCTTATCCTTTCAAGCTCTTGCTCTTTATACAGATTCAGATTCTCATTCACAGTGATCATATTAGGAATATGTCTAAGTAAAAAAAATACGCAGTGTCCCTTTATTGAGTGAATTTCTCATGATAAACATCAATGGCCTATGTGATAATGTCACTCTCTTCCTCCAGCCAAGTACCCTGCTTGTTTTGAATTCTCTGTACATGAAATTTCTTCCTCCTACCCTTTACTAGTCCATGAAAAAAATCTAGAATTTTTATCATCATTCTCAAACCAATCATAACCAACCTTCTACTACTAATAAATTTCCTCAAAATTGAGGTATCTTTTAAGTTCACGTTCAACCCTTTGCATTACTCACATATTTTCAGGGAATGGTATATCTTCAAACAGTTTTGTTTTATTCTAACTATGTCTTACCAGATTATTGCTAAAATATCTCACCATGTGTACTTTACTCCATTTTGATAGATCATTTTTAAGTTTTTTTATCTTCTGCTTGAAAACTAGAAAATGACACTAATTTTCAGTAGTAGCAAGACCCCAACTCTATCTCACCACCTCCAAGAAAGATTCATGCTTTGCCCATAACTTAATAAATCTAGAAGGCTTTCTATTTCTAGTCATGTTTTTCCTATATGTTACTAACAATGGTCCATGGTTTGACCTGTTCTTAGTAGGTGTCTACTTCAATGTGATTAAATAAGTCACCTATCTCCTTGTTGATAAGAATTATATCCAGTCTTTCAAAAATGCAACCATTGCTATCCCCTCATTGCACCACATGAATAGGCTTCCTCTATAGTGAACCTCTAGTCACAAGTAGCAATACAATCATCAAAATCTTCATGTTCTACCACCTAAGCATAAAGACCCCTAATATTTTCTTCCTCATTTAAAAAAATATTAAAATCATCTCCAATCAATCAAGGTATAGATAAACCCATATTTAGATTATATAGATCTTCCCATAGGTTAAACCTCAGATTTGCATCACACTTTGCATAGAATATAGTAACATAAAAACTTTCTGCTTGTTTTTATTGCTTCAGCTCCACTATAATTTGTTGTTCCTAATATTTTACAATATTCATATCAATGTCATGATTGAAATATAGCCATATCTTGCCATAACAATTTAAAATAGCTATAGGCATTCAATCTCCTCATACACTTGTTTATATGACTCACATGTTGAAAGGGTTCAAGTAATGCAACAAAGGTAGAATTGTGGTGATTATGTATGTAACCTCTTTTTCCCAATCTTTTCCATGTTCTATTGAGTTTTATGCAAGTTTCCATGTTTTCGAGCTTCTAAAGTTTGAACGGTTGATTTTGATCAGAACTTCTAGTTTTCACAATCCGATTTCTCGAGTCATAATGAAACCTACTATAACCCACTAGTAGGTAAGTCACCCCATACCCAGAACGACAAGTAATGAGTATAAGGGCAGAACTAAACTGAATTAACACTAGACAATACAATAAGATAAAAGTGAAAGCAAGCAAAAATCTATATTCAAGAGAATTCCTCCCAGAACATGGAGGTCACAAGTACGGAGCTATCTAAAATGAAAGTACAAGTCCTAGAAATGGACCACAACAAGTGGTATCAAAGGCAAAAGACTAGCTAGACATATATATGATAAACACTCAGCTACACCTCATCCAATACTAGGTGTAGACGATCGTAATCTAGAATCAAAACCTAACGACGAGTTGGGGGTTGAACCCACAGGGAGCGGTATAAGTTCGAATTTAGTTACGAAGTTACAAATTTGGTCTAATTGATAATAGGAATAGAAATTATCGCAAACATTTAGATAAACCAAAAGGGTTAACAACAAATGTCAGATGGGGGGATTGGTTTGTCAGTTAGCAACTAAAGCAATTATCAAAATAGGGGAATCAACAGGTAGAGAAGAATTCTCGGGAATGTGAACGATTATAGGCTAATTTCGCTATATGTGTAATTGAAATTCACTAACAATTGATAAATCTCAGTGGGTAGACTAGACTACAGATGCAATAGCTTTCTCTCAAACAACTATTATGATTCAAGCGAGTTCTCTCGAACCTCGACAAGCTTAACAATGTAAACATCGCAAAACCTTAATTTATCTACTTTCTCGAGCTAGATAGGTAGAATCGAGTTCAGGATTCACTCTCTAGAACTACAATCATTAATCAAAATCCTTGGTTCTAAAACCTTTTTCTCAAGCAAGCCCAGAACACTAAGCTAGAATTGCATTTCCAACTACAATTTGTAGATTGACACATACTTATCGATTAAACTCTCTTTAATAAAGCATCGAAATCAGTAAAAAACAATACCCATAAGATAATTAAGCCAATAATCACATGATCACAACCCAAGAATTGGGGTTTTAGCTACACATCATAAAATGGAAGAAACAATTACCAACTATATTAGCCATGAGCTGGGTAATGGTCTCCAAGTCTCTATAATGCTTCAAATCAAATTAATTCAAAAACCCAATTGAAAATCCTCAAAACCAAGTCTCAAAAGCTTCAAAGTCTGCAATGGAAAACTCAGGAGAACTAGATTGAGTTTCTACAATGCTTGAAAAATGATCATCTAATCTTTTTCAAATTTCAATCTATACTTCAACATATTTTGGCCTTCAGAGCCATTAGGTGAAATAAGTCGTGCATCACCAACCAGGTTGGTGATGCTACCTTTGCTCCAATCCATCTCCAGTTTGCCTTGTCTCTTAGTCCTCAAGGCTCTGAGACTTTAGGCGATCGGGGTCGATGTCGTTAAGTCGTTCTGTTGTCCGTCGACTGTCCATTTTTGTCACTAAGTGGGTTCCTCCCCAGAGCTCGCACGCTGGAACTTTAGGCGAGCTAAAGAGCCACTTGGCGGTTCGCCGAGTGGTCTTGGTGATCACCAGGATTGCCGTCCTTCAACTTCTTCAGCTTTTTCACTCATTTTTGCCTCGTAATGTCCTTGCTTTTCTCCTTAGCCTTCATTGCTGCAAATCTAGACTTTAACATCAATTTAGAGCATAGATTAAGCATTTGAGGACGCTTAAACTATAAAAGCAAAGCCCTAAATAAGTCGAAATCTAAGACTCATCAACACCCCAACTAAACTTTTGCTTGTCCTCAAGTAAAACTCAAGATCAATTAGTTCAATTAGGATGTCTAAAAATAGTGCTACACAAGACTCAACACAAATGCACACAAGAGGTTCAAACTGCACATACAACATTATCGAGTATACTCAAGCTCATAATGTTTGCTTCAAATGCAAATTCAAACTCAACATAAGTATTCAAATGCCCTCACAACAAGAATGATTCCATGCTCACACAAAATTTCTCAACAATTTAAGATATCGGAATCAAAGACAACTCTCACACTCACAAAGATGAACACATACATGATTCCACCCATAGGTTTGCCCTTATTTTCCAATCAACATTCATTTCATCTCACTCAAGATTACAAGGTCTTTTCAAGTCTTGTAATGGGGCTGAGTGTAAAGGTATGTTCATTTTAGATTAGTAGCTTCTACCGTCACAAAGTATGGCCTGAAAATCACTTTTTCTCCTTCTCTTTCACACTCAAACATGTTCACAATCAACCTCATTATTTCACTACACATGACTCATCAACCCCATTGCTTTTGCTTATTTCACACACTTTATTTCACATTTTTTTCTCTTTTTAAGTCATTTTCCATTTTCGCCATTTTCTTTTCTTTCTTTTCTTTTTTTTTTTACATGGAGGGGTTCCATCTTTTTCAAAACAATCCATCAACACGGGGAATTTTTCACACTTCTTGACCTTCCTCCTTTTTCACCACACCCCTAACTTAGGCTTTTAGCCAAAGTTGGCTATTCAAACAAACCAAAACTTCATGAAGGTTATAGGTGATGGGACAAACAGATCAAAGTTTCTCAAGTTTCTTCCAAAGTAAAGGATAGGCTCACAAGGTGACAAGCAAGGTTCACACTAATCACAAGGTGGCCACAAAGAGGTATGTTATCAATTTGGTTCACACTTCAAAACTTTTGCCTAAGAATATTTCAATTTCTTGCTTCACTCAATCAATCGGACTAACGAAGCAAATTATAGGTGTCATCAAGCACAATGTTCAAGACAATCACACCACATAAGGCATTTGATACCATTATCAATAAAGACTCCACACTTTCTAGCTAGCGTGCAATGTTCATCACAAGAAACGTAATCGACAACCGGCTAGTCACAATGAGATGCTAAGAGTTCACATATGACCTATGTAACTTAGTTTGCCTCATCATAGCCACACATTTGTATTGTTCAATTTAGAGCACTATTCAAGTCATCGGTATTGACCACAACCAACACTCGAAAATGCAAGAGAACCGCCACAATCAAGCACAAAAGAGGTAGCAAAAAAAATTTTTTAAAATCGATTCAGAACCATTTGCACAATAAAAATAATGGACCAACATGGATCCACAACCAAGATATATATATATATATATAAACCAATAAGCTCCAATATTCACAAAACCAAAACCAACAACAAACAATGTAGAACAAGGAAACGAGACATCTTCTATAAACCCTCTTAGCCACCAGAGAATCACCAACAGGGGTAGAAATAGAAAAAGGTTCTAACAATACATCGGGAAGCATATCAAATCTTATGACCACATAAGGGGTCACAAAGGACAAAGCTTCCCCTGGATCAAGTAAAGCATACACATCTATATGAAAGACTTTTATAATACCTGTCACCACATCCGGGGAGCTCTCTTAATCACCTCTAGTTTGGAGAGCATAGAAATGGTTTTGCTTAGGAGCTTTCCAACCCGAGCCACTTGGACCATATGAAGGGTAAGGTTGAGCCCTACGACGACTGTCTCCCTTATTTCTAGTAACTGAAGGGAAATCCCTTATATTATGATCCATTTTTCCACACCCAAAACAAGCATTAGAGCCTGCTAGACACTTCCCTTCATGATTTCTCCCACATTTAGCACAAGTAGGCATTGGAGGCCTATTACCATCTCCTTGCAGTTTTGGGTTAGACACCCTCTCATTTCTTGGCCTTGAAGGAGCACTTGTAGAGCCTTGCCTGGAGAAATTGTG
Organism: Solanum bulbocastanum; assembly: GCA_037074985.1. Lineage (NCBI taxonomy): Eukaryota > Viridiplantae > Streptophyta > Magnoliopsida > Solanales > Solanaceae > Solanum > Solanum bulbocastanum. The sequence goes on from CM073603.1 coordinate 17,675,960, forward strand.
ATGGAACCTTGGACGACTCTATCCACCAAACCTAGCATGTGAATAGTTGCCATCATCCACTCTAGCTCTCTTTACCTCTCTAAATCTTTCTTTGAGCTTTTCTTCCTCAATTTGTTGGGCATGCACCATAAGGCGAGAAATATCCATGTCATGGACAAGCATAGCGGTGCGGCACTCTTTGACTACCATGTTAGACATGCCTGACACAAACGTACTCATCTTGTCCCTACGATCCACCACAATGGAAAGAGCATGCTTGGATAGTTGAGTGAACCTCAAAGTGTATTCCCTTGCGCTCATATTTCCTTTCCTAAAGTTGATGAACACAAGTACCTTGGCCTCTCTCATCTCAAGAGGGAAGAATAGATCAAGAAATGCACTTTTGAACCTTTCCCATTCTATGGGACTCACTTCCATCAGCCTTGCCTCTTTCTAATGATTGAGAGAATTCGTCATAAAAAAAAGGTAATTGTTCGAAAAAAAGTTATCATGTACGTGGTCCGACCTACCCGCAACAAAATAACCTACTGTTAGTATCAATATTCACCCTCTAAAGTAAAATTCGACTATTGGCTGGTCAATTCCCCAAGTTCTACTCTAGTATTTGTTTAATACATTTTTATTCGTGAAGTTGGATTGAAATTTTCTAGATATAACCATAACCTTGAAGGCATAACAAGTATAACAATGAAGAGATTGTGTCAAGGTTTCATTTTCGAATTTGAAGGAAAAGCTACTCCTTTGGGACTCGACCCCAACCCTTGGTTCGGTTATATTACTGTTAAACGATCATTGATGCTTAATATAAGATGAAGTATCTATGATAGCGTTTATCACCACTTCATAAGGCACAATTTGGGAATTGAGAGAATTCATGGGTTCATAGAGTATCTTCATCATAAATCATCAATTAAACACCAATACAATCATAATTTGTCATTAGAAACCATTCGAAAATGTTTGATGAAAGAACCCATGAGATTGAGTAAAACCCTAGACTTTCATAACTTGAAATCACTTTGGAATTGGCTCCTTCAATGGAAAATTAGACAAGGATCAAGACCACCATACCTTTGCTAAGATTCCCCCAGAAATTTAATGAATAAACGCCTTGAATCAAAACCTTAGCTTGAATGGCTCCTTTCTTCTTTTTCTCTAATGGAGGATTTCTAGTGAGAGAAATATTTGAGAGAGGTGGGTTTTCTTTTAATTCTATTTGCAGAGACTTAATTGAAAGAATTCAAGTCTGAAAAGGTCTTATAGTTGCTAGGAAAGGAATAGAATAATGAGAACTCAACTTTGGAAAAGAACTAAGGAATCTTAAAGTTTCAACTTAAACATTTCACCCCTTGCCTGACTCACCTCGCCCTTTTGTCCCTCTTGGCTCGCCAAGTGCACCCTTGGCTTGCCCAAATTTCCAGTGAGCTCCCAAATTCGGTAGTCCACTAGGCGATCTAGAGGGGCCAATGGGCAACACGCCAAGCTGGTTGGCGAGCTAGGACTTAGCTCACCCTTTGGTCCAGACCCTAGGCGAATGGGACAGCCTACTAGGCGATCACAAGGGCATAAGGGCGACTCGCCAAACCCTTTGGGCAATCAAGCACCCCCGTCCCCAAATAGTCCCCCAAAGAACAAGGTCTTCGTCACTCTATCTTGCTTGCCTAGGCCCTTTCTTGCACCCTAGGCTTCTACCTTGCTCCATTTAGGTTCTAAAACAACCTAGACATCAACCTAAAGTCACACTAACTCACATGATGAAGCTCTAGTTCAATCTCTCTCTTTAAGGAGATTCAAGCCTACTGCAAGAAATATTTTTCATTGGTCCAACAGTAGTCCTTCATGACTTGTCCCCTCAAGGATACAACAGCCTAATCACAAAAGTATAACTGAACAAACTCCGGACAAGAATTGAGTCCAAACTCCACAAAAAGAACACCTCACTTCAACTAATTAGAACACTCTTTTTTGACTAACTTTCTCCTCTCTATATTTTTCTTGTATTTCCTAAACTAAATGAAGACCACCTAGAAGAAGTCTTCCTAGAAATAAATAGGAAGATAATGGGGTGGGAAATAGTGAAGACAAATGGTCTTAGGAGTTACATAAGTTATAAGGTATAATAGAGGATTAAAGAATCAGAAAATTAGAAGCCAACCAATGCTACAAAGTACCAACGTTCAAATGCAATTGATGCACTCTTCAATGGACAAATTGTTAGCACAATTCAATGTGCAAAGTAATGCACCAAAAGTAATGAGTAATTAGGACATTACATTTTCCTCCAACATTCAGAATAAATAGAGGCAGTAATGCCTTAGAGGCAACTTGAATGATCAGAATAAAAAATTGTCAATATGGCAATTCATTATAATATTAAAATGCCTACACTAACAAAAAGTATTTTTAATTTTTAAAGAAACAGAAAGAAATGTGAGTGGTTAGTATTTTTTTAATAGAAGATAAGATAAATTTAAAAATTCATGCACAGATAATCAATAAAAAGTTATTAATCCAACCCACTTCTAAGTAACTTCCCCATTTCCCTCATTCACATTACATAAAATAATCATTCCCATGACTCATATACATAATTGCACACGACATAACCATATTACACCCTAAAAAAATAAATGAGCGCATAATCACAAATTGTTTCTGGACAAGAAAAATACTAGCATTATATATCATTTGAAGTGGAATAGATTATAGAAAATTTATCTATGAATCAAACAAAAATATATTTTATTCATCCTTAATTCATATAATATACCTCATAATATTGTATAAATGACATGCTTCTTGAGATCTTTTAATTAATTTGAATAATTCACCTACAAAATACCCAATTTTGTGGAACTATTTTTTTTTTAGATTTAAATATTCATTTTTCAAAAAATAAAAAAATATTTCTACTTTATTTTAACACAAGTTTTTAAAATTATTAAACAATTTATTTTACTAAATGAAGTGACGTAACATACTTATTTCCTTTCTTTATAACATCATTCAAAATACTTAATATTTGTATATATATGTATCACTACTAATAAACTTCTGAAAGATGATGGTCAAAGCAACGAAATGCATCGCTTTTTTGGTAAAAATCAATGGAAAAGCGACTCAGTCATGTTTGCCACTTTTTGGCTAAATGCTTTTCAAAAATCGACGGACTGCGTCGTTTTTGTATTTTCTTTTTAGGAATTTTTAAAAAATAACGACAGGCAACATTGCTTTTTTTATATTTTCATTTATTTTTTTTCCAAAAAGTGACACAGTCCGTCGCTTTTCTGGAAATTTATATTTTGAAAATCCCAAAAAAGCGACGGACTAAAGGACACATTCCGCCACTTTTTTGGAAATAAATTTTTTTAAATACCCAAAAAACCAACGAACTAAAGAACGTTGTCTGTCGCTTTTATGGGTTTATTTGAAAAAAAATAATGTAAAAAAATGGCAAACAAAACCACCCTGTCCGTCGCTTTTTTCTCTAATTTTTTTACAATAGAAACTGGCAATTTCAGCTGCCCAAAATCAATTCAATTCATATTGAACTTTCCCAACCAAACAAAATATAAACTAAACATCACACACAACATATAAAACAACAAACATAAATCAATCTTCAAAAATATCTAAATCACAATACAAAAACTTATAAAGTCATTCAAAATGTGTTTCAAATTTCAAAAAGTTCATAAAAGAGACCTAAACTAGGGAGTGCGATCTACATAATCATCATCCTCCTCACTGTCGTCGTCGGTGTCCTCAAGAGCCGAAGATGTAGTGGGTTGACGAGCGAGGTTCAACACTTGTTCTTTGATTTGTTGAACGGTCGCACTCATGCTTTGTTATTCAGCTACTCTTCTCCGCTCAGACTTTACCAGTGCCGATGTAAGTTGTGCTATTTGGGCCGACATAGCAGCATTCTGAACATCGTCAAGTGCCTCGATTTGACATGAAGATCCAATACCCTGTAAGCCTGACTGGAGTTGTCTTACATCGTTTCGAGAGCCTCAACCATAGACTTTACCCTTGTGTGTCCCCCTACCACTTTTTTTGTCCAAATTTGGCTAGACAGTTGATGAGTCCACAATTTAGACTCATTTAAGGCTATATTTTAATAGAATTAGTGTCCTCAAATGCATATTTTGTCTCAATAACTGATGTAAACCCTTGAGTTTCAGGTATATTGAGTTAGAGGCAATGCATGGACACTATTAGGCAAAAAGGAACAAAGAAAGCCTTAGGAATGAATAAAAGAAGGCCTGATGATTGATGATGTCAATCGGTGAATCGCTAATATCATTCAGCAAAACGTCAAATCGCTAATATACCGCCTAAAGTTACAGAACACTGGAGCTAAAATAGGGGAAATTCGACGAGCAGCAACCATATTCAGCGTATCGCCAATCTATTCGGTGAAAGACTACCAGGTCGCCAAAAGTACGAAAAAAGATACAAGCAAGTGCTGATAGGCGAGATGGAAGGATAATGGGCGAATCGCAAAGTCATTCGGCGTTACCGACCTAGATCGCCTAAAGTTACAGTAGCTAGACCAAGAAAAAGTGAAATATGAAGGCGAGATGAAGAGCAATTAGCGAATCGCCGATCTGTCAGGATACACGACTTACTTCACCGAGTCGCCCTGAGCAGTGACATTTCAGACTTGTTTAAATTAGTTTTGGCTAGAGAGAGAAATTCATTCAGAAAGGGAGGAAAGAATTATTTAGAGAGAAAACACTACCAAAGGGTTGAGGGAGCGATTTGAGCGAGATTTTGAGAGAGATTTCGTAAGAGAGAAGATTATCAATTGAACTTCATAGATAATTCTCATTTTCTACCCAACTATGGGAGTGACAATTAACTTTGATCTTTTTATTTTTGAGATTAGTGGCTAAAACCCTTTACTTGGTTTTGATCATGAAGCTAATTGTTGAATTTACTTAATGGGTGTTTGTTAATTGTGAAGAATTGTGCTGATTTGAAGTGGTTCTAAGTTGTTGTTGTGTCTCGAGATTGAATTGTGTTACTTCGTGTGTCAATTTCAGTGTTGTGCACTTGCTCGAGAGAGAGGTGTGAGGCCAAGTGGCAATCTTAGCGTCCTTAGTAGTGGGTTTCCTTAGTTTCAGCTTGAGAGAGTGAAACAAGGAACCCTTCCTTTGTATCTAGCTCGAGAGAGTGGATTTGATGAGGGTAAAGAGTTAGGTTTCGTGCATTCAGTGTTGAAGTTCGAGAGAATTCAACATAGAAAAGGTAATTGTTCGAGAGAAAGTTACTTTATATATGGTGCGACCTACCCACAACAAATTCGTCCATTATGAGCAATAATGTTTACCCATTTTGTTGAGATTTAATAATTCGATGATCAATTCCCCAAGTTTTACTCTAATATTTGATTGTTTGTGTTGAGCGATAAGTTTGAATTGGTAGTTAAAATTCAAAATTTGAGATTTGAATATTAATTGTGCAAGAAATGTTTGAGTAAAGAGATTGCCATTGTCAGCCCTCATTGGTCCGAATCTTTCGAAGTGATGTGTGATGCTAGTGGCATAGCACTGGGAGTGGTATTGGGGCAAAAACGCAACAAGCTTTTTCACCCAATTTATTATGCAAGCAAGACTCTAAATAGCGCTCAACGTAACTATACCGTCACCGAACAAGAGTTGCTTGCAGTAGTTTATGCATTTGAGAAATTTCGGGCATACTTGTTAGACACTAGAGTAATTGTTCACATTGATCATGTTGTACTCTATTACTTGATGGCAAAGAAGGATGCAAAACCAAGGTTGATAAGGTGGCTGCTACTTTTACAAGAATTTGACTTTGAGGTCAAAGATAGAAGAGGTTGTGAAAATCAGGTAGCTGACCACTTATTGAGGTTGGAAGGCAAGGAGAATGATGAACCTGAAACTGACATAGACAATTCTTTCCCCGATGAACAAGTGTTTGCAATCTCCCTTGAAAAAACCCCCGGTATGCAGATTTCGCAAATTACATTATGTGCGGACTAATGCCGGATGAGCTGAAATTCTACCATTGAAAGAGGTTCATGTTCGACATTAAAAAGTACTTCTGGGATGAACCATACTTGTTTCGAGAATGTGCAGATCATATCATTAGAAGGTGTGTTCCAGAAGAAAAGGCGGTAGGAATTCTCTATGCTTGTCATGCGTCGCTAGTGGGAGGCCACCATAGCGGTGTGCATATAGCCGCTAAAGTTCTCTATAGTGGATACTACTGGCCATCCCTCGACAAGGATGCATAAGAATTTGTAAAGAAATGCGCCTAATATCAAAAGCAAGGTGGAGTATCTGAAAGGCAGAGTTACCTCCTACTCCTATTTTAGAAGTGGAGCTATTTGGTGTTTGGGGAATTGATTTCATGGGCCCCTTTGTGAGCTTGTTTGGAAATAAGTATATCTTGGTGGCTGTAGATTATGTTTCCAAATGGGTGGAGGTTGTTGCACTTCCAAACAACGAAGGAAAAAGCGTCCTCCAATTTCTGAAATGCTACATCTTTGCAAGATTGGCACTCTTAGGGCAATTATTAGTGACAGGGGATCCCACTTTTGCAACAAGTGGTTCTCCGCTGCGTTAAGTAACTATAGGGTGAAACACAAAGTGGCAACCCCATACCATCTCCAAACAAGTGGTCAGGTTGAAGTGTCAAACTGGGAAATGAAAAGCATCTTGGCCAAAATCATGAATGCCAACAGAACTGATTGGTCTCAAAAACTCGATGACACACTATGGGCATATTGAACTGCTTACAAAACACCTATTGGGATGTCTTTATATCAACTAGTTTTTGGTAAATCTTCCCATCTACCCGTTGAGTTGGAACACAAAACGTTGTGGGAACTGAAAGCTTTAAATCTGGACTGGACAAAGACCTCAAGGGGGAGAGTGGAACAGTTAAATGAATTGAATGAATTCCGATTTAGAACTTTATTCAGCCCTCTACAAGGAAAAAATGAAGAAGTGGCATGATGCTAAAATCCTTAGGAGGGAGTTTAGAGTGGAAACTGGGTGTTACTATACAATTCATGACATAGACTCTTCCCAGGAAAGCTCAAGTCCAAGTGGTCAAGAACATTTAGAGTGAAAAGAGTATTCATCAATGGTGCCATAGAAGTTGAAGGGCAAAAGGGACTTGCATTTAAGGTGAATGGGCAACGCTTAAAATTATACTTTGGAGAATGCCAGGATATTTCTTTAATTGAGATGGTGTACCTAGAAGATGCTTGAGAGCATCTTCACGTCGTGCCACGACGTTAAAAAAGGTGCTTCTTGGGAGGCAACCCAAGTGTTAGTGTTTTGAATAATGTGTATTGATTTTACAAGACTAGGGATCATGAGCGAGACAAAAGTCTTCCTGGTGAGTCACTGAACTATTTCGGCGAGTACGAGAACTCAGCGATTAGTTCACCCCATAGACAACAGGGCAATTTAGTGAATATTCATTGTGACCCTACTCTACTTGTTTACACACTAGATTGTTTTCATTTCTTGTCAATTTTTATTCACTGTTAATATTTAGTTTACTTGCAATAAATACCCGCTCTCCACCCACATTGGGGGTACTGTTGATTGTCGTTGGTGGGGGTGTGGAGACTGCTCATATCTCAATCTCCACTTCTTATGTCTCAATGGCCTCAACGTTGACAACACCCTTTTCTTGTGTGGAATGTAACTGTTCTTGTGCAAATTTGAGTCTCGATTTTGATTAATATCATCGACTCAAATAGTGCTCATAATCGAACGGACATGAATTTGCGAATACGATGAGACCAAGTGAAGTTACATAGTCAATACGTGAACTCTTTGCATGTCACCGTGACTAGCCAAGTATCAAATTGATTCTCTTGTGATGAATGTTGCGCACTAGCGAAAGTGTGAAGTCTTGTTTGACTTTGGTGTTGATGCCTTGTGTGATGAGCTTACTGTGAACCATGTATGATAACACCTAGAATTTACCCCGTTGATCCGGTCGACTAAGTAAGGCTATCTCTTGATATGATCTTGGGCAACTTCAAAGAGTGTGAGCCAATTTGACATATACCTCTTTTGTGGCCTACCTTGTGAGTGTGTGAACCTCTTTTGAACACCCCTTGAGCCTTACCTTTCTTTGGAAGAAACTTGATGAAAACATGACCTTTCTTAATCGGCTACCTATAATCCTCTTGAATTGTGGTTGATCGAATAGCCAACTTAGGCCAAAAATCCTAAGTTGGGGGTGTGGTAAAAAGAAAGGCAAGTCAAGAAGTGCAAGAAAATCCCCTTTAACCCATGGTGTTGAGAAAAATGGAGTCCTTCCATACAAAAAAAAATAGAAAAGGAAAAGGTTGTGAAATAAAGTTATGAGAAATGTAAAAAGAAAAGGGGTTCCGAACAATCCAAGGAAGTGAATAATGAGATAACTTGTGAGCACTAAAGAAAATGATGAAAGAAGAGAAAAGGGAGTGTTGAAAGCACCATATTTCACGAGGATAAAAGTCACTAAGCCTAAATGTTCATACCTTTGCACTCAGCCCCATTACAAGCCTTGAAAAGACCTTTTTTATCTTAAGTGAGCTGAAACAATTGTTGATAGGAAAATACGGGCAAATCTATGGGTGAAAGCATGCATTGTGTTCTTCTTTGTGAGAGTGAGCATTGCATTTGATTCCAAAACTTTAAATGATTAAACCATTGTGTGTGAATATGGAATCATTCTTTGTGTGAGGGCATTTTAATACCTTTGTTGAGCTCGAACTTGCATTTGAAGCAAGTATAGTGAGCTTGAGAATCTTTGAGTATACAATTGATCCTTGCATGAGTAAGTTGAGTCTTGTTGTGTACATTCATGATTGAGTCTTGTGTAACTTGAGACATCCTTTTTGAACTGCTGAACTTGAGTTTTACTTGAGGACAAGCAAAATTTTAAGTTGGGGGTGTTGATGAGTCCACAATTTGGACTCATTTAAGGTTATATTTTAATAGAATTAGTGTCGTCAAATGCATACTTTGTCTCAATAACTGATGTAAACCCTTGAGTTTCAGGTATATGGAGTTAGAGACAATGCATGGACACTATTGGGCAAAAAGGAACAAAGAAATCCTTAGGAATGAATAAAAGGCCTGATGATTGATGATGTCGTTCGGCGAATCGCCAATATTATTCAGTGAAACGCCAAATCGCCAAGATACCTCCTAAAGTTACAGAATGCTGGAGCTAAAATGGGGGAAAATTCAGTGAACAACAACCATATTCGAGGCATCGCCGATCTATTCGGCGAAGGACAACCAGGTCGCCAAAAGTACGAAAGAAGATACAAGCAAGTGTTGATAGGCGAGATGGAAGGATAATGGGCGAATCGTAGAGTCATTCGGCATTACCGACCTAGATCACCTAAAGTTACAGTAGCCAGACCAAGAAAAAGCGAAAAATAAAGGCAAAATAAAGAGCAATCGATGAATCATCGACCTGTCAGCGATACCCGACTTACTTCGCCGAGTAGCCCTGAGCAGTGACATTTCAAACTTGTTTAAATTATTTTTGGCTAGAGAGAGAAATTCATTCAGAAAGGGAGAAAAGAATTATTTAGAGAGAAAACACTATCGAAGGGTTAAGGGGAGCAATTTGAGCGATATTTTGAGAGAGATTTCATAAGAGAAAAGATTATCAATTGAATTTCATCTATAATTCTCATTTTGTACCCAACTATGGGAGTGATAATTAACTTTGATCTTTTTATTTTTGAGATGAGTGGCTAAAATCCTTTACTTGGGCTTTTTTATCAGGAAGCCAATTGTTGAATTTACTTAATGGGTGTTTGTTAATTGTGAAGAATGGTGGTAATTTGAAATGGGTCTAAGTTGTTGCTATGTTTCGAGATTGAATTGTGTTACTTCGTGTGTCAATTTCAGTGTAGTGCACTTGCTCGAGAGAGAGGTGTGAGGCCAAGGTGGCAATCTTAGCATCCTTAGTAGTGGGTTTCCTTAGTTTCAGCTCGAGAGAGTGAAACAAGGAATGTCAACACATAAGATAATAGAAATAGTGTGGAATTTGAAACTTTTCTTTAAATCCATACAAGCAAAAACATCATTTAAAACAGCAAAAGTCTACTTGTCTCACATGGCCATTTAATTCATTTGAATCAAAACTAGGGTCACGACCCTTATAATAGAAAGTATAAGAAGTATCTAGTACAATGAAAGACATGAAACATCAATAAACCACTTGTCCTCGGATCCATGAGGACATACCACATGCTTTGGAAGAACTCAATCCAAGCCCTTTGAACTAGAAGGAATCAACTCAAAATGTCGGAACCTACACTTTGTAGAAAAGGGTAGAAATATGGGTTAGCATACAAAAATGTACGAAGTATGATAGCCATGCAAAAACCATGCTTAAAAAGGACATTTTGGTTTAAAACCATGCTATATGCCAATTTGTGAGAAAACATCATGAACTTTAGCAAAAGGAATAAGGTACAATCACATTCAACATATCCATCATTTCATCACATTAGAACCATCACCTTAGGTAACCCTAAACTATACTAGTGCAATGTAGGAATAGCATCCCATACTACTATTCCTACCAAGTACCACTTTGAGGCAACCTTAGATGAACTTACCATTTTTCATACCCATCCTTAGTCAATACTCATACATTAGGAACACATACATTTCATAAGTCATGACATGGAAAGTAACACATAATACAATCCAAGTAAATCATACTTCATTACATTAAGCATTCAAGTCAACATTCTCATTAGCTTCATTAATAGCACATTCATTCATTAGACATTAGGACATCAGAGAATCGCACCATAGCCCTCTCAAAGCTTACTCATGCAATGCATGAATGGCATCTCATACTACCACCAACACTTCATAGAACCTCTCAAGCAACCATAGCACGTATCTCACATGATGGGAATAAGCACTAACCGACATAGACCATGTGAGCTTTACATGGAGTCCGGTGTCTATCCCACACCGTAAAGGGTTTGTCTACTTTCCTAAGGTAGGATCGGTAACATTTTAGCCTAGGTGGATCCACTAGCTAATAACCTATGCGGGCACATAGTTATGGGATAAGAAAGATGTTCATTGAAACCCGGCCTAACATAAGGAGCGCTTCCATCTTACCATATCCACTCGATACTTTGCCTCCATTCCCATAGAGTAGTTCATTCACATTAACATTATTGTACTTGAGAGAGCTACCAAAATTAGGTCTATCGACCCAAAGTACATTACACATGAAAGGGCCACCACCATTTGGTCTACCAATTTAAGGAACATCATTAGGATAGCTCATTGAATCCTCAAGAAAGGGCCACCATCATTAGGTCTACCAATTCAAGGTTCATCTTTTCACACATGAAAGGGCTACCACCATTAGGTCTACCGATTCAAGGTTTTATCATCACATTAGTTTATAGACTCATCATGAAGGGCTACCAACACTAGGTCTACCGGTTCAATACATAGCCTAGAATGCTTCATCAGTCATTTATGAAACGGCTACCAACATTAGGTCTACCGATTCAAACTTCATTAAGTCAAGATGCATTAGTAACACAAGAAGAGGATGCCTAAACCTACCAACTCAAGGTATTTCAATCAAGATCACACTCATTTACATAAGAAGAGGATTCCCTAAGCCTACCAATTCAAGGTACATAAAACAACATTACTTTCATTTATACGAGAAGAGGATGCCCTAAGCCTACTAATTCAAGGTGTAACATTACATTATAGAAACCCTTCACATTCTATCATCATCATTCATAAGTGCTAATTGAGAATAGGCTTTCAATAATTACACAATTGCATTCTGAACATGCTCATAATACTTTTATTGAAATCATATAGCATTACATAACATCATGATCATACATTAACCTTCATGAAATTGCCCTCCAAGGCTATGAATCAACATCAACCCAAACATCTAGAATACTACATTAGATAAGGGGAATATCATGATTCAATAACTTCATTAATATAGAGATAAACAATTTAACATACTTCCATAATCAATCAACCCAAATCCCAAACTCTCAATTTAGTATTTTGGGGAAAACATGGGTTCATGGGGGAAATTCATCATAATTCATCATAAAATCATCAATTCCATCATAAACCATCATATATAAATCTTTGAAAATGTTTTGGAATTGAACCCATGCTTAGATTGAAACCCTAGCTTTTTGGGGGATTTTGAAAACTTGAAATCATGTTTTGAGGGGACTCCTTGGGTGGAAACTTACCAAGGATGAAAACTACCATACCTCAATTGAAGAAACTCCATGAAATTGAGTGAGAAAGATGAACTCTAAAGCTCAAAACATTGACTTCTTCTTCTCCAATGGTGGTTTCTAGAGAGAGTATTATTTGGATATGAGGTGATTTCTATTTTGAGTGTTTGGGAATAATGAGTTTTAAAAGGTGTTTTAATACTTTAAAAAGCCTTAACTAACTCTAAATAATCAATATAAACCATCCCCAACCCATAACTAATTAATTAAGAATTACCTAATTTAACCCTAAAGTTGGCCGAAACTAAGCAGATTGCAGTATTGACTTACGCCCCTAGACCTACGGATCGTAGGTGGGCTCACACCCCATCCTGCAAGTCCGTGGTTTGGGATTGGAACTCACCATTTGGGCCTTTCACCTACGGAGGGGTTCCAAGGGGCGTGGGTGGACCTACAGGGCGTAGGTCCCATCCATAGCTCCTTGGTTTTTGGCAACTTTTGGCTAATTGGGGTAGCCTTGGGGTTAGGCTTTAGGTTCCTCCTCAAGGACCCTTGGTTGGTCCTTGGGGGGCCATACCTTGACGTTTAACCCTTAAACCCCTCAACCTAAACTCGAGAACTCATTTTACAACATTACATCCCACATCAAACTTAACAACACATTCATTAGGCTCTAGTTTCACCTACTAGTTTTTCGAGTTGTTACATTAGCTCTGTCTCTACGCAATAGATATGGAACATAATACACTTGTTTAGCAGTTTGTGCAATGATGAAAAGATCATAACTTCTGTATTTTCTGGTGTGCTTAACTTCAATTATATTATGTTGTTGATCCACTTTTGTGAATATGTGTGATGGGTCAAACCACTTACACCGAAATAATACAATCTTCATTTTATGCCAACCTGATTATTTTACTTTAATAATCTCATGAATGACATCATAATATTCAATAGATTGGCCAGTACCATCAACATCATCTTGTATAAAGACACCACTATTATTTGTTTTCTTATTCCTAGAAACTTCTTCAGTTTGAAACTTAAAATCACTGACACAATACTTATTCATTCTCTAAATTTAAATTTCAGGTTCAAGTGCAACTTCTTTCACTAATTAAAAATGTTCGACATTTGAGTATTCATCGTAAACCTATATATTGTTGTTTAAAATAATATAATTTAGTATAACATGAATATATTATTAAATATTTATTGATTCAATGTAAGCTTGCACACTTACATATTTTGTTAGCCATTTGGAAAATTCCATATAGATGGCTTCATTACCCCATGTATTTACGAACAAGCTGATCATTGTAAAATATGATATTTAGTTAGTTAATGAACACTTATTAGTATGTATGTAATTTGATAATATATTTTTAACACTTACTTAAGATATGGTTGAATCTCTGGACAATCAAGCAAAATATGTGTCACAGCTGACTGCATTTTCATACTAGTGAAGCTGCGCTTTCAATGTTTTTTAAATCTTCTTCAATATCTATTTCTTTATAACTGTAATCATTATTATTTATTACTGTGATTATTTTATCAAATGGATTTTCTATTTTGATTTTTTGAAGAAAAAATATATGACATAAGGTTAACACAACAACGATCGACATGAATAGGAAAATGAAAAACATATAAATAAAATAATTTCAATGTAAAAAGATAAATATTTAAGTTTTGGATGAGAAAGTATTTTGAAATATAAAAAAAATACTATATGAATAAGATCATGTAATAGGAATCTTACTAATAACGACAAAAAATAAAAACAATTAATCGATGAAAAAATATTCAAGAAACATATTTAAAATAAATTATAAAATTCGAATTTTCATGTTGATATTTCAGTTTTAAAGGTAAAACTCAAAATTTTATATGTAAGATAATTAATTTAGAATCAAAATTTAATAATAACAATATTTGAACTATAAATGAAATACAAAATGAAAAAGTTGGTAAAAATATCATTGTAGGAAAAAATGGAATAAAGAGGAAAATGATAATGTATAAGGAAATCATGCAACAGATAGTATCATGCAACTTAATTCTTAATGCATAAAGTCAGGAATTGAAAATCTAATATAATGAAAAAAAATTAGCAACATAATTAAAAAATTTAAAATTAACTAAAATTTCAAATAGGAACTTTTATAAACTAAATTTAATTAAATATAAAACTATATGTTAAAAATAAAATGGAAGGAAATTTTTGTATCTTATCAGTTATCACATATAATTTTTAAAGACAATCTTTAAAAGTATCATAGCTTTTTCATAAGCAAAAAATTTGAAAAAAGAGAACATCTCTTCTTATATTTTGGATACAAAATCTCAATTCAACACTATTAGTTAATATAATCTTATTTCGGTTACATGTAAAATTCTATATAATGACAAAATAATTAAAATACACAATAGAAGATAATTTACAAAAAGATTGATTGAGATAATATGAAAATATTTTCACTGTGTATTTGTTTAAAAACTAAAGTAACAAAATGAAATAATACAAAAAATTGTTATCAATAATTTACACAATAAAGAATTGCAAAAAATATAATGTTATTTGTACCATTAACACTTCGCATAAATTATATTTAATTTTTGTTGTTATCTTTAAATGCGTAAAAATATATAATGATTCAATTTTTAAGTAATATAACCGCGCATTGTAAAACTATTTAATGATTCAATTTTTAAGTATAATGATCGCTCATCGTAAAACTATTTAATAATTTAATTTTTGAATAAAATGACCATGCATCGCGCACACTGGCAGAGCCACATACAATTGAGGGGTGTCGATCGACACCCCTTTATTTGAAAATTACACTGCATTGCTAGATAAAAATATATTTTTTATGTATATATATATTAAATATTGACACTCATCAACTTCTACATGATTTAACTTCTTATATTTTGACACTCCTTAGTTCAAATTTTGGCTCTGCTATTGATCGTGCTGGTACGTATAATAGTATTTTTAATATATACAATATTCTTGGGTGAATTAATATTTATGAAGAACTCTTCTTATCACAATTTTTTGGCTGTCAAAACATCTTTGGAAGAAGTTATCATTCTTTCTTGTGAACAAATTGTTTGAGAAGACAAACAAATCATTTTTTTGGGTGGGGGTGGGGGGTGGGGGGTGGGGGAGGGGTGGTTTATAATCTTATTCTTGAAACGATTATTTTTGGAAGAAGTTATTTTAGTTTTGGATTATAACTTTTATTGATATAGTGTTTAATTCCTAATTATTTTTTTTAAAAGAAAGATAAATTATGCACATTCAAATATTGAAAACAAACAATATTAATGATTCAATCTTCAGACCTAGAAACTACATCTTAATATTCAGATGTGCATTCAAATTCAAACGTCTTAATCTCAATGAAAAAACAAATAAGGCCTTAGAGTTGATATGTCCCTTGTTACAAAAGTTGTTCACATATGCCAATATCTTTACAAAATAGGCTCACACATATAACTCCCCAGATCCAAAAGAGGGCATTATGGCTGACTTCAGAAAACTACAGGTGGCAACCACGAGGACCACCCATGGCCCGTGGATGGGACCATATACAGTAGGTGTGGTCAGTGGGTGGCTCTGTAGGAGAAGAGTAGAAAGCTCAAGACCACGACCTGACCAACGAACCGTTGGCCCAACCACGATCCGTGGTTGGAGGGTCCGTGGTTCGAGGGCCAAGAACCCTTTCTGACCTCCATCGAGGATCCGCTAGGACGGGGAGTAGGTCAGACCACGGTTCGTCGACTGGATTCGTAGGTGGGAGGTCGATAGTTAAGTCTAGGGGCAATTGGGTCTGTTTCTAATTAATTAACTCCTATACTACGTCGTTTTACCCTTCATTAAGACCCCATATAAGTATTTTAACCCCCCAAATTCAACCCATTCTTCCAAATTCACAAAAGAAGATCAATTCTCCTCTCCAAAATATTTCTCTCTCTAGAAACTTGAAAAAGAAGAATGGTTCAAGCTAGGATCAAGGTCAAGCCTCAATTCCTCCATTGAAGATAAGAATTTGGCTTTGAGGTATGATAGTTTTCATCCATGAATTCGTTCCATTCACGGAGTTTTCAAATTCCTCTATTTTCAAAGTTAGAAATCCCTATTTGAGTTAGGGTTTTCTTCAATTATCATGAGTTCTCTTGATTATTGATTTAAATGATTGAATTATGATCTCTTATGCATGAATTGATGAAATACTATGATTTTCCCATGAACCCAGGTAATCCCCGTGCTTTTAAGTTATGAATCATATGATGTGGGATTTTGATTGTAAGGGAAGAATTTTATGAAATTAAGCATGTATTAACATGAATTTATGATGAAATCCATATCTAACCTGTGTTTTCTAAATGTTGATGATTGAAAGTGGGTTTTGAGCCTTGAAAGGTAAATTATGGACTTATGCATTTTCTTATGAAATCTATGCAAATGTTTTAAAGATGCTTTGAGAGTGAAGTATCAAAGATGATGTTGTTGTTGTGTTATTGAAAGGATATTCTCATAAACGCACAAAAGGAAGATGTGAAAGGTTTTCTCACATAATAAGGATGCTATGGTTGAAAGGTTTTCTCACCTAATTGAATCAAAGATTAATTGCTATCCTAATGAAACTAGCTTGGATTGGTTATTTAAACATACCTTTCCATGGATGGTGACTTAGCTTGGATTGGCAAGATAACGTGTCTTTTCATGGATAATAAGAACAAGAAGAAATGACTATTCCATGGGATTTATGCTTAGCACAGAGAGGATATTGAGATGGAAGCTCTTCTATTAGTAGATGTCAGGTTTCTAGAAGCAATCTCATTATCCCTTGCCTATATGCCTCTATATGATGATTTTCTAGGTAGACATTAACTAGTGGATCAACTTTAGCTCAGATTTATGGTCCTTACCTTGGCAAGTAGGACACCCCTTTTCGGTGTGGAAGACATTGGAGATCATGTTATAATTCACATGGTCTCTATGTCGGTTATGACTAATTCCCCACATGAATAATGAACTAAGGTTACTTCAAGAAGTATCACATATGTGTTCAAAGACTTTAAATGATGTTAACTTGCATTGACCATGGTTTAATGACTTATGTTTTCTAACCCTTTTTATATCATGTTTTAGCTTGGTCAATTGCATGTCATGAAATGAAATGTCCCTTTTAGCATGTTTTAAATGTTTTATGCATAGCTATCATACTTATTACATTGTTTTGTACTAACGCATACTGTTGCCTACATTTCCCAAATATAGGGTCTGACAGTCAGATTTCTCGATTTCGTGGCTAGTGGTTGATTTCAAGATTTTTGAGTTTTGGTGAGTCCTCATGCTTCGAGGACAAATGTTCATTGTTTCACTTTCTTTCATGTATTTCACTTTTGGACATGATGTATGGACTATGCCCAATTTTATTCTATTAACTAGATGGCTACATCGAGACAAATGTTTTAGACTTCCGCTTTTCTTTTATAAAACTATTGGACTTGGACTATTGTTTTACTCTTATTGTTTAATTTCTTATGTGATGAAAGTTAAGTGACTTGTATGTGCCTTATCGAAAATGTTACAACTATTTGGAAAAATTGCAACCCTTCGAAAAAGGTCACAATCTTTCATAAAAGTCACAACTTTTCATTAAAGTTGCAACTTTTCATAAAAGTCGCAACCCTTCATTAAAGTCGTAGCTTTTCATAAAAGTCATAGCTTTTCATAAATGTCACAACTTTTCATGAAAGGGGAAGGCTAACTTTGGAAATAAATAAATTAAAAGGTAATTTTGGTTTGTGGTGGCGCTACGTAGGCGGGCCTATGTTTCTTTTATATATATATACGATGTATGATTTTTTATAAAAAAATATTTTTCACTTCCATTAGAGGAAAATGATATATGTGAGGCATTTGTGTAACAATAGAATATATATGAGCCACTTTTAAAATAAGAATATATCCATTCTAAATGACAAAGTTAAGGGTTAGTTATATCAAATCATTTTCCCCAAACTTATTATCAAATCCCACGTGAATGGGCTTCCTGTATATTTGAGTCCATTTCTTCTTTTATTGAATGAGGTTTATAAGATCAATATTGATCATTTTTATAAACTTATGTGCAATTTTTGATATAATATGATGTATTTTGTAGGATTTGAAAACATTAGTTTGAAATGTTTGTTAAAAGTAATTGAGAAAATGATCAAAATGGTTCTTGATGTATAGGGGTTGAATTATTTTGGTCCTTCATATATATCATCTTATCAAAATAGTCCTTCATGTATATAAAAAAATAATCATTTTAGTCCTTAGCCCTAAAACTAACCATAAAAGTAAAAAGAGAGGTTAGTAACAGTGGGTCCCTCAATATTGACACCCAACGTGCCTCTTCTTCTTCTTCAATCTTCTCGCCTTCACCATTAGAGATCATTCTCCAACTTCAATCCACCCACATGTGATATTCTTACAAGAAAAAGTACACGCATTACACTTATTTTTTATCTCCATCTACCTCTGTAAAACAATTCTAGTAGCTTGCACTTTCATACATACAAAAAAAATTAAAAAAACATGAGACCACTGACACAAATACAAACTAAATAAACTAACTAAAACACTTCATTAATTTCTTTTAGAAGATTGCCATAAATTAACTCTTTTCAAGCTTTAGCTGTATATTCACTTGTGGAAGCTCTATACTGAAAGGATATATCTTTGTTGTTTTTCCCTTTTTGGAATTAATAATTTTTTCATAATTTTTTTTTTAATTCTATTTTTCAGTTACAAGGTAAAAATTGAACGGGACAAAGGTAGAAAATAAAATTTTAAAAACGTTCTTTGAAAATTTAAAAAGATTTTAATTAGTTAGTCAAAGAGAATTTTGAGTGGGTGAAGAGATAAGATTTGGGGGAGAAAGGCTTGCAATGTATTAATAATGGGATCCACCGTTAAATCTAACCATACTTTTTACTTTTATGATTAGTTTTAGGATCAAGAACTAAAATAATTATCGTTTTATATACATAAAAAACTATTTTGATAAGATGATATATATATATATATATATATATATATATATATATATATATAATTGTAACAAACTTGTCCTCATTTTTCTCTTGATGGAGTGCTTTTATTGAATTGAGGGTTTTTATTGTTTTAGACATTTTGCAAGGATGGCGAAATCGAGCGCGGACGATGAGGAGCTACGAAGAGCTTGCGAGGCGGCTATTGAAGGCACAAAACAAGAAGTTGTAATGTCGATCCGTGTTGCCAAAACCAGCGGCATCATAGGCATTGCTGGAAAATTGAGCCGTGGTGCTATGGCTAAACCCAGAGTTCTCGCAATCTCCAGTACGACTTTTCAACTTTTGTTTTTCAGTGTTGTTACATGTAATTTCACAGTTTTCTCCTTCATAACATGTGCTTTCTGCAGCAAAAGCTAAAGGCCAACGCACTAAAGCTTTTCTTCGTGTCTTAAAATATTCTAATGGTGGAGTACTTGAGGTAAATACTTACTTTTCAACTACTCCACATTATTTCACAATGTTCTAATTATGCCTCAAATCTTACATCAAACATTTATTTGCTTCTGTATAAGAACCCTCATAGATAGACCCAACTGAACTTGTGCTAACTACCTCTCACAATAATGTTATGCTTCCACATGTAGCCTGCAAAGTTGTACAAGCTTAAGCATCTTTCAAAGGTCGAGCTTGTAACTAATGATCCAAGTGGCTGTACATTCATGCTGGTAATACTCACACCTAAATTTACTTTCGAATTCCACCTCCATCTAATATATGGACCTTATTCTTCATAATATTGTTCATACAGGGTTTCGATAATCTCAGAAGTCAAAGTGTTACTCCACCTCAGTGGACAATGCGTAACGTTGATGATAGGTATTTCTTTAATAATGACTCTTTCTTTTATCTGTATAATCACTTTTCTTTTAACTAATTGTAGGAACCGCCTTTTGCTTTGCATCCTAAACATCTGTAAGGATGTCCTTGGTCGTCTCCCCAAGGTTGTTGGCATAGATGTGGTAGAGATGGCTCTTTGGGCAAAGGTACATATAAAAGTTCCGCCCAGTATCTTCCACCATATAGCCTAGGCCCTCGCATAAAACTTGGCTTGCTTCATCTAGTTACTCCATGTCATAAGGACTTTTTTAGCTAGTTTCTCTCTGTATATTTTTCTATTAGGTTTGCATAAAATCATCCTTCTTGATGATAACTCTTTTATCAGATGTTCTTGTAAGGTACATCTCAAAAATGCCCAACAGAATTGTTTTGTTTTGGAACATGGGATTGCAATTTGGAGCATTACATCTCATCTTCATGGGATGACATCTGTTAACAGTTATCCAATTCGAGAAATGTGTGCTTTTGTACATTTGCCGAATTCTTTGTTTTCCATCCAGTTGGGGTGTGTTTTATATGAAGGAAATATTTTTCTCGAAAATATATCGTTTTCGTTTTGCTTATTTTCTGCTATTTGGTAAGAAAAAAAAAACAATATTATCCCGAACACATTTATATATAATCTAGCCAAATACTGTAAGTGGTGATAATGGGGTAGGGATGAAGGGCTAATGGTGGTGGGAGCAGGTCTGGTGGTGGTGGTGGGGCTCTGGGGTGGAGGGGTTAGGGTGGGGAGGAGACAATTAGTATGAATACCACCTATGAAGCTTGTTTTCCCTACTTCTACGAGGAGGTCATTTCCCTCAATTTTTGGAACTTGTTTTTCTAGAGAAAATGTTTTTTCAAAAATTTTGATCAACCAAAGATGAGAGGATTGAAGAAATGTTTTTCCTCCATACCAAACTCACCCTTAATCTACACATACCAACCTTTTCAAATAAAAAAAGAGTATTTATTTTGTGATATTCTGTATGGTAGCCTAATTTGGTATATTAGAAAAATAGTTTTCTTGCTAAGCATTAATTTCTTTATGATGTAAATTATTTTAGAATTAATTGTTATCCAATATATAATAACACAAGCTAAGTATATGTTTGCCTATAGGTTGAACTACTAGCAATTTCTTCTCCCAGACATGACTCCCAAGAAATGAAATAGACCCACTTGGGGTCCTTCTGATCACCGGGAATCTCCATCTCCAACCTTCTCTTTCCTAATCCTTCCTCTACTCTAATGGAGGACCGTATCTACTTTGCGGAAGGGTTAAGTCTTTTGACCTCAAGAGAAATAAAGGAGTGCTAGGGGAATGGTACGAATGGCCGGAGAGGAGCATAAATACCATCACTTGAGCTTTTTTAAACAAGGTATTTTATGTGTGAACAAGATGCATGATTCAATGGGCATCTATTCCTTCATTGCAAAACAACTGCAAATTGTGGAATATGTTTGGAATATGTTCTTATGCATTCTTGGTGTGTGCTGGGTAGTACCAAAAACCACAAAGGAGTTGCTGAATAGCTAGAAGGAGATAGGGAGAAAAGAATCTGTAGAAGACTTGTGGGAATTAATCCCAACATGCATTTGGTGGGCTTTGTGGAAAGAAAGAAATGCAAGATGATTTTGAAAGAGAAACAACATTCATAAGATTAGAATGAATTGCCTCAATTTGCTTTATTTTTGGTGTAAACAAGATATGGTGGGGGATATAGAACTTTTTGTTGATTTCATAGGAAACTTGTAATCTCCCATAGGGTAGTTTTTGTTATGCTCTGATGAGATTGTAAGTGGCCTATGCTTTGATGAGATTGTAAGTGGCCTATTCTCATCATTTGTTTGATGATGAGTTCTGTTGTGAATGCACAGTTACCTTTGCCTCCAAAAGTATATGTTTTCCATAAAACTTCAATCCCACCTTCAATTCTGCATATACAAAAATTGAGATACCAATATTTTTATTTATTCCCAATGCCTTGATTATATGACTAAAAATTCAATCCCGCTTTGTCCTGTCCATGAACCAGAGAAGCCTAGGTGGTGGCATTGATCAACTTCTTGCCTCTTGTCTTCCTCATAAAATCCTTAATATTTCCACTTTTGTTAATTTAGTGTTGTATCTCCCCCCCTACCCCTTCCCCCCTGATTTTAACTGTACAACAGGCATATGAATGAAGTGATAAGGTTGCACTTAAGATAATATAGTCATTCATTTTGTTTCTTCGTTTGATGTGAGAAAATAAGATCATTCCCATTATCGGATAAAGTATACAAATGTATTGTCTAGTTTCTGAAGATGGACTCAATTAGTGCCAATTTTTCTTCTTCTAATCTATATTATCAATTACATATTTGATAGAGCTAGTTATCTCTTCTTTTTTTTTTTGAGCAAGGTAAAGTTGTATTCCTCAGCTATGTGGGTATGGTGTCAACCATCAAAAAGATTACAATGCAAGTAATCATAATTACAGAGAGCCTAGGAAGTCTACTAGTTGTTCTACCTCATCTATACCCTCTTCTTTACACCAAATATATAAGTATTAATGCAGTTTTCTTTTACTTTATGCATTGGATAAGTAATATTCTCAAAATATCTTTATTTCTTTACTTCCAGACTGACCACCATATGTAAGAAGGGACTAGGCTCCACATTTTTTTCTGTTTTTTACTCCCACCTCTCCTCATCCAGCAGGTTAGAAGATCTGCCGTATGCTCAGGCATCACCCATGGTTTTTGGAGGAGATTGAGAAACATATGCCACACCTGAGAAGTCACTCTATAATGAGAAACATATGACTATTTGTTTCCTCCTTCATAGCAAAAGAAGCACCTTGAGACAATCTCAAAACCTCTCTTTTTCAGTTTCTCCCGAGTCAGACATGCTCTTCTACATACCTGCCATGTGAAACACTTGATCTTGGTAGGGATATTAGATTTCCATATTTCTTTCCAAGGTCCATGGATGTTCCAGGTTGTGAGGACAAATTTCTTCAGTACAATCTTCCAACTGAAAATTTTCCATCCCTATCATGTCTCAATCTTATTGTAGTAGGGCTGGTATTTAAAGATGATATTCCATCCTTGGTTAGTGCAGGTCTAAGCAATAGATGCTTCAGGGTTGTCACAGAAAGAAAATAAATCATGGAAAATCCTCTTTGAGTGAGTTTTGGCCGATCCATTTGTCTTTTCAGAATAGAATTCCAGTCCCTTCACCCACCTTATAACTTATGCTCCCGGACAGTTTAGGCCATGAATTTCTGATAGTCCTCCAAACTGAGACCCCATAAGTGATAGTCACAGTATTGGTTGTCCATTGCTTAGTCTGTTCATATTTGCTACTGATAACATCCTTCCAAAGAGCATGAACCTCTTTACCAAACCTCCTCAACCATTTTGATAATAGACATATGTTTTGCAGCCCTAAATTCTGAACACCCAGCTCACCAGATTTCTTATATGAGTTGCAAGGTGAATACCCTTTCCTTCCTTGTTACCCAACCAGAGGAAATTCCTCCTCAATTTATCCAATCTCTCCTCCATCAATTCCTTCTCAATCAATAGAGCTAGTTATCTTTTACTCTTGTGCCTTATATCTGTGGAAGGAAGATCACAGATGTGTCAGTTAAAGTTGAGATTCTTATCTAAAGAAAAATTTCTTTTAAGTGAAATTGATGGGAAAGTCTTTCCGAAAGGTCACTACACCTGGAACAACCTTTTGCATGTTCTGCCCTTTAAAGTTCTAACGTTACAATTTTTGCCTGTTAGTAGTGTTTGTCAAGTTTGCTGAATGAGTCCTCTCAAATGGAGAGTTCTTTCATTAAATAGAAAGAATTCTGATTTACATGCCTAAAAATCTGTTATTCACACCCCTAAATATTTGCTATTCCTAATTATAATATCACTAAAACTATGCTACATGAATCCCTCATATCTCCTATATATGGAAAACAATTGACACCATCATTACACAAATATTTAGAGCTATTACATAGATATGTACAACTATTTAGAATCTGACCAACATACTAACACCCCCCCTCAAATTGATGTCGGTGAATTAAAAAAACATCAATTTGCCTACCAAAAAAGAGATATCAGGCTGAGTAATAATAAGATAATTTAGACTCCCAATTAGTTGTCGATACAAAGTTGGATCAGGAAGAGGATCTCCTTCCGCACGACGATACTTTACATTCAATTCCAATAGAGTATCTATAGGGGTAGATTCTTGAAGACCAACCAAAACAATCAAATCTTGAGTATATTTGTGCTGGTTCAAGAACACACCTAAAGAATCATAATGAACTTCTAACCCCAAAAAGTATGTAAGAGTACCAAAATCTTTATATGGAAATAATCCTTAAGCTATTGTTGGAGGCTAGCAATTAGTGAAGAATCAGTTCCTATGATAATAATGTCATCTACATACACCAAAAGAAGAACACAACCTATAGATGTTTTTCGAAGAAACAAAGATGAATCATATTTGCTCTGCTCAAAAGAGAATTAAAGCAAAGTAGACTGAAACTTGTCAAACCAAGCTCTAGGAGCTTGTTTTAATCCATACAAAGACCGCTTCAACTTACATACATCAGATGTAGGTGGTGAAGAGCAAACCAGGAAAGGGTTTCATATAAATATCTTCTTTGAGATCGCATAGAAGAAAAACATTTTTGACATCCATTTGATGAACATGCCACTTTTTAGATGCAATAATGGCAATAATAGTTCGCATTGTAGTCATTTTTTCTACCGGTGCAAAAATCTCCACATAGTCAATACCATATGCTTGTTTGTACCAAGGACCACCAATTGAGCTTTGTACCGATCAAGAGTTCCATCAGAATGAAGTTTAATTGAATAAACCCATTTGCATCCAATTGGACGGACACTCGAAGGACAAGTAACAATATCCCATGTGTTATTTTCTTTAAGACCCATAAGTTCTTCCTCCATTGCTTTTTGCAACATTCAAGCTTGGAGGCTTTTGAGTAGCCTGTTGAATAGAGATGGTGGATAAAGTAGAAGAAAAACCATACAAGTTAGGACTACGAGATATTCTGGTTGATCGACGAGGAGGTGCAAGAGGAGCAAGCCTTGAAAAAATCTAAGATTCTGGTTGTGGAGTAGTCTCAAGTGGCGAATCTGTTTCGGGAAGGGGTAAAGTTGGCCGACGTCTTTCATATACAAATCCAGGTTTGAACAACTTAGAAGATGATGACAAATCCTCAAAAATGGGAAAGGTAGGAGAGATAGAAGATGACTCAACATGAGTAGGAAAGAAATACTGATTCTCAAAGAAACAACATTTCTGGAAACACGAAACTTATTAGAACTTGAATCATAGCAAATAAAACCTTTCTATGAAGTACTATAACCCATAAAAGCACATTTAGTACACTGAACATAAAATGTATTACGTTGAGAAGGAGGTAAATGCACAAAACAAATACAACCAAATATATGAAAATTATGATAACTAGGATTTCTGTGATAAAGACGATAATATAGAGACTCAAGATTTAATACTTTAGATGGCAATTTATTAATGAAATATACAGCAGTAGACACAACTTCCACCTAGTATTTAGACGGGATAAATGACTCAATCAATAAAGTATGATTGGCATCTAAAAGGTGACGATTTTTACGCTTAACAACCTATTTTGTTGTGGTGTATATGCACAAGAGTGTTGTGAGATGATTCCTTTCTCAAGCGAGAAATTATTGAATTCATGAGACATATATTCTCTGCCAGAATCAGATCTTAATATTTTGATAGAGGTGGAAAATTGTGTTTCAATATAAGCCAAAATTTTTGGAACATGGAAAATACCTCAGATTTGGAACGGAGAAAATACACCCATGTAAACCGACTATAATCATCTCTGAATGTCACAAAGTACTTGAAATGAGCATGAGAAACAATTGGTGAAATGCCCCAAACATCACTATGAATGAGAACACTTTGCAGCATAACTACCAAAATTAGGAAAAGGAAGAGTTCTACTTTTGTCTAATTTACAAGTAAAACAATCAAAGAAGAAACTGAAAATTAATTTTTATTTCCCAATAAACCAGAATTTGATAAATAAGACAGCACAATAGAATTTGGATGTCCTAGACATTTATGCCAAACCTCAATCTTAGTAGTTGTAGAAGTACAAGCAAAAGAGAGACTACGAGGAAAATGGAAAAGTGTATAAGAAAAAATCTCCCAACTTTAGGCCCCTTTGTGAATCATCCCCGACACCTGATCCTGCATGAGGCAACCATTACGGGAAAAATTCACATCACAATTGTTGTCTACCAATTGACCAACTAAAATAAGATTAGTTGAGAGCTTTGATGATACAAAAACATTCTTGAAAGTTTGAGTAATATCCCCAACCTTGGTAATGGGTAAAGTACTACCATTTGCATTCTAAGTTGGTGAGGGACCATGATACTCATGAACATTTTTTAGCACACTAGTTGAGTTGGTCATATGATTGGACGCACCAAAATCAACAAACAAAAATTAGATGTAATATCGTTACCTTGTATCCCTAAAGCTGAAAAGGCTGACACAATCATTTATTGTACCATTTCCGGAGTAAGAACTTGTCTAGCTGTTGGAGTAGCAAATTGATTGTTACTTCCCAATGAAATGAGTTATCAGAAGTTGGACCATTTATCCCTGCTTGAACGACATTGATCCTGCGATTTTGAGGAAGTGTGGGACGCTCCTGGATGATATGCCCATGTTGCTTACAATAATTACAAAACTTCTTGCCATAATTGCTAGCAATATGGCCATATACTTTGCAACTATAGCATTGAGTTCGGCTCATATCCCTTCCCTTTCCTTTTCCTTGAGCAACAGATGCAACTGTGTTAATGTTTTCTTGCTTGGAAGCGTTTTGTGTGAAAAGATGCTGCTCTGCACGAAGTAATTCCCTAAAATAGATATCCAATGAGGGAGACGGATCACGATTCATCAAGTTAGAGCAAACACCCAAATTCAAATCGCAATTTCATAAAAAAATTGGTCTCTCTTGCTTTGCTCATGAAATGCTTGAATTAGAGATAGAGATTCGGCAGGTATTTAGTATAAACAATATCATTAAATTCAGCCCACAAGGTCTGAAATCTAGAAAAATAATCCTGAACAGAGAGACCTCCTTGAGAGTAATTAGCAATTTCATGCTCTAGCTGAAAGCGTCTTGCACTATTCTCTTGATTGTAAACCTTTTTGTAAATGATCCCACATGGCTTTTGCAGTCTTGTATGGCCTGAGATTAAGGACAATAAAATCCATGTCATTATCCGAGCATCTTTAACCTTCCATTGATCGTAACTTTGTACGATCAGCTGGAGCAGGATCACTTCCGTCCATATGGCCCTATAATTCTTTTCCGGTGACAAATAGTTGAAACTGAAACTCCCAGGCAGAATAATTCTTCCCGGTGAAACGAACATTGAAGGACTCAAATTGATGCGAAGTCATGTTCTCGAATACACAAGAGAATAACCAATACCAAGAGCCCTAAATGTGTAGGACTAACTGTTGACGAATAAGTCAGGAAGACAAAAACTTTCAAAAAAATATTTTTTTTTCTTGAAAGGAATCACTGAAGAATGATTTGAATAATCAAACCAGTAGGCTCTAATACCATGTCAAGTTTGTTGAACGAGTCCTCTCAAATGGAGAGTTCTTCTGTTAAATAGAAAGAATTCTGATTTACATGCCTAAAATTCTGCTATTCACACCCCTAAATATCTGCTATTCCTAATTATAATATCACTAGAAATATGCTACATTAATCCCTCATATATCCTATATATTAGAAAGCAATTGACACCAATATGACACAAATATTTAGAGCTATTGCATAGATATGTACAACTATTTAGAGTCTATCCAACACGCTAACAATTTTACATGTAAGAAACTCTCTATTAATCTTGCTTAAGGATCCAGAGTCATTTATGAATGTTCTCTTATAAAATATGCAGTTGGAACACTCTACTGGTTAAGGAAGGAAACTAGTGGTAAAACAAAAAGTCATTCATTATTATAAATGAAGTGTTGTCACTCACTTGTTTCTCTAGTTAGAATGTCTTTGCAGGTCATATGCACATTCACTATTTAATTGAACATAAACACTTGCCTTTTTTTTTGACATTAGAAATAGTTATTCATTGCAACAATTACATGATATGTTTCTAAACAGGACCTAAAATAAAAGCGATTGCTTGATGCATTTTATGTAATTCTAATTTATATAGGAAAATACTCCAGCAATTACCAAGCAACAGGCTAATCCTCAAGATGGGCCGGTCACTGCTGTAGCAGAAGAAGGTGAGATGACAGTAACTGTTGAAAGAGAACTGGTATCTCAAGCAGAGGAAGAGGACATGGAGGCTCTGTTAGGCACGTATGTAACCTCTTTCCCACTTCTCTTGACATTGCATTGTGCTGATTTTTGCTCGAAATCTAAACTTCTTATGTCTGCTTTACTTAAGTTGACCTCTTGCCACGACTTTATCATATCATGGATGGAGCTGGCTAGCTAAGTTGCTCAGACTCTCCAACATTGTTGCCACACCCGTGTTGGATCCTCCAAAAATATACTACTTTTGGAGGATCTGACAGGCACCTGTCGACATCTTTGAAGAGTATGAGCAACATAGCTGGCTAGTATTCTCACTTCTTTTTTCTTTAAAAAAGCACGTATTCTCATGCACATAGAATTAGGGGCTGTAGGTAGGAGTGTTACCTACTTCAAAAGACAGATTCCTTGCTTTTAGATGAGTAGATTTACAAAACATACAGTTTTAAGTGGAATAATGATTGAAACCTGTCTTGAAGTACTCTGAATACAAATAACTCTCTACATTGTTTTGTGTCTGTGCCCTCCAGTCTCTTTCATGCTTTATTCCTAATGGTGTACAAGCAGCGATCCCATGTCCAATCACTTTATTAATTGCTAGACTTAAAGTTTATGGTAGGTTCAGTTTTGTCTTGAAATAATTAGGAAACAATTCCTGAAGAGCAGAGACGAGTACAAACAGCTGAAGTTTTGGTTACAAAGTGGTTACAAAGTGTGCATTTGACTACGAATGCAAGACTTCAGAGTTGTAAAATTAGTGTGTAATCTTGTGCTTACAATTGGTCTGGCTATGTTAACTTCTTGCTGAATTTACAAGTACAATTTCTGAATTTTGTGTCTACAGTGAACCTACATTTTGGTTGTTCTAACCTGCAAGCTGCTTTACTACTGAGCTTATCTTGCATCAGTCAAGCTAGTTGCTGATAGAAATTACCTCGCAATGCCTTGAACTCTCATGCTATGGAGAATTGAAGAATCATCTATTTTTATACTTAGTTGCATGGACTCTTCACTTTTGATGCCGCACCCATGTCGGATTCACCAAAAATACACTACTTTTGGTGAATCCGACACCCACCCGTGGGTATTTTTGAAGAGTCCGAGCAACATAGCTTTTATATATTTAAAAGGGAAAAGGGTCTGATATATTCTTCAACTTTGTCATTTAGAGTTGATATATCTCTCCCTATAAAAGTGGCTCATATATACCCCTTATGTTACACAAATGACTCACATATACCTTTTTTCTGAAGTGGAAAAAAATCAATTTTAAATTTATTTTTTAAAATTTTTTATAAAAAAATAATATTCATGGAAGGGGGTATATTTGATCCTTCTCACACATATTTTTTGGCTTCTTGGATTCAACGATTAATTTGGATTTATTATTTTGATGGTCAAATTTATTTTTTCACTAATTTTCTTGTAAAACTTATCATATATGTCCCAAATTTTTTTACAGATATAAAAAATAAATTACAACATATTCGAAAAAATTGGTTTCAAATTTTTTTTTTTATATACTTTTTTCTCCTTTTTCATTCACACATCTTTCTTTCTATTTCTCATATTTTTATACTAAAAAGTAAAAGAAAAAAATTAAATAAGAATAAGAAACTCAAATAATGATACCCAAAGAAGTAAAAGAAATCATGTGTGAAAAGGATCATATATACTCTGCATGGTTTTAACAAAAAACATTAAAAAAATTGAAAAAATAAATATAAATAAATTTTCACTCTGTCAAATAAAAAGGGTGTATGTGAGCCACTTATGTAACAGTTGGGGTATATGTGATCCATTTTTATAATGGTAGTGGTACATGTGAGCCACTTTGGTAAGGAGGAAAATGTTTTCTTGGAAAATAAGTGGGTTTCTTTCTTAATTTGTAATGTTTGGTAGGTCAGCAAAAGAAATATTATCTCAAGACTATTTATATGTTATTTGGCAATGGGTGGAGTAGAGATAATGAATCCATATTTTTAAGTAACTTGTTTTTTTAGATAAAATATTTTGACCAACCAAACATTGGAAAATTGGAAAACATTTTCCGGAATGTTTTCTTTCATGCCAAACACACCCTGTACTGTGTTCTCACTGATTTAAAGTTTCCTACTAAGTTGTGTTGCTGTTTTTTTATCGACAACCCTTTGTTTCACCCTTGCACTATTTTGGTTGATTTCCTGATTCTGGTTTTCAAATTCAACAGTTATGTAATGGGTATTGGTGAAGCTGAGGCATTCTCTGAGCGGTTGAAGCGAGAGCTTCAAGCTTTGGAAGCTGCTAATGTGCATGCCATTTTGGAGAATGAGCCATTAATAGATGAGGTGACCCATTTATTTTTGTGAAGAGTTCTTATTGCTTTGATGCCAGTGGCAGAGAAGAGTTTGGTTTCTATTTCAGGAGTTGCTACAGTTTTCCTCTTTATGACAATTGATAACCTTTTGCTTTGATAAGACTTTTGGCTCGTTCTTTATGAACTTCTTCTCTGCCAAGAGCAATAACAGGCAAAGTTTGTCTTGTTCTCTGTTCCTTAGATTCAACTTACTACCATTTCCCCGATATGTATGCTCTCACACATGATTATGTGTGACATTTATATCTTGCTTTTGGTAAGATGAGGTGACCATTCCATATTTTGCCTTTGGTAAGATGAGGCGACCATTCCATTTTCTTAATAAAGATAAATGTATGCTTCTGTGCCTAAATTTTTGGTCCTACCAGGTCTTGCATGGGCTTGAATCGGCCACCAACTGTGTTGAAGATATGGATGAGTGGTTGGGCATCTTTAATGTAAAACTTAGACACATGAGAGAAGACATTGAATCAGTAAGAATTTCTGCATGGCGCTTCTGTTTATTTTATTTTATTTTATTTTATTTTTTTATGGCGCTTCTATTTAATCTTACCAGAAATGTGTATTTTCTTTTCCTAGTTAATTGATTCATATATTTAATTGGCAAATCACTTGAATGTGAAACTTAACTTTGAATCATAGTTCTTTCCCTTCTTTGTGAATCCACCACAAAAATTTGCTAGTAGTTCCTTTCCAGAATTCATGGATTTTAACACTGTAGTAACTAATTAATCAAAAAGGAATATCAATCCCTTCTTGATTCAAACCAGAAATTACTTATCCTAAATCTATGTAACTTATTATGCTAGGAAGTTACTTCAGTAACTGAAAAAGAATTTCAACACTCCTCCTTTGCTTTAATTATTGCAATTTAAAAGATGCTCCTACTCAATTTCTACTTTGGCGGTAGATGGTGAATTATTTTCAATTTTTTTGAACTTGCAAAATTTCTTCTTTTGATTTTATGCATAAAAACACCCTCAATAATCTTGTCGTGTTTATAAGCTCTTTTGAAAGTGCTTTTTTTTTTTTTTTTGTACAATGATAGACTTGCAAGGAGCTGTTGCAAAAAAATTTCTTCCATCACGACATCCCATATAACATAGGTTTCAAAATATGATTTCATTCTCACCGATCAAATTTGCTAGTTTTCATCGGTGAAAATTTTTGGGGCATCAAAAGAGATTGTTGCTTGCCATAGTTGAAAAGTGGATTAAAAATTGATATTAGTTAAATGGAATTGAATGGAAGATCTTATCTTATTCCAGTCAGTAGGTGCTCCAAATTTTTGATGATTCCATTTATCTTTCTTAGGCGAAACGGGGGATATCTCGATCGGGGGAGAGAACGGGGAAATACCATATGACCCTATATATCTGACAAGTCAGTAGGTGAACAGTGAATAAATACAATACAGAAGGTGCTAATTAAGGAAAGAAATACGTGCCAATGCTGAAAATTTAAAACCTAATCAATTTAGCCACACACACACCTTTACGTGCCGGGGCGTGATGAACAAAGAACTATATGAGCAGTGCGTGACAACCACTCTCTTCACAACCAGATGCCAGTGAAGACTGGTTTGGCCGGAAAATATACTCCGCCTCCTTCTGTGGTGGTGATAGTAGACTGACCACTTTAAATCAGTGGAATAGAAATCTGAACTTCTTCCATAACACACCTAATACGACACAAGCCTATATGCTCTGATACCATGTAATTGAATGGAAGATCTTATCTTATTCCAGTAGGTGAACAGTGAATAAATACAATACATAAGGTGCTAACTATGGAAAGAAATTAAGAGTGATTCTTATAGATCTGCAGTGATCCCTATAAATCTGCTGCCTATATATAGCTATGTATATTACTAAGATTAAGTCTACATACATTCTCTAACAGTTAAAATATATGCGTGTTGAAAATAAGCATGGGTTGAAAATGCAATGAAGAAGGTAAAATTAAATTTCTATAAGACTGAAAAGCTCTCAGACACGACTCTCATTGCAATTTTAAATTTCCCTGTCTTTCTATCTCCCCTCCGTCTCCGGTGGTACTTTTGACCACCGGAACTCCTCTTCCCCACTACTTCCTTTCTCTCAGAACTCTCTATCGCGAATGATGGATAACACCATCTACTTCGCAGTAGGGTTTAAATCCTTTGACATTGAAAAATTATCAGGGACTACTAGCAAATGGTATGAATGGACGGAAAGAAGCAAGAACTCGATTGTAAGAACCTCCTTCAACATGAAGGCAATGGAGTGCATAGTGAAAACACTGAAGGAGGTATCTAGGACAAGAGGAAACACTGTTAGGCGATGGAAGAAAATAGAGCCTCTAGCAGAGATCTTTTGTGCCCGTAATTTCGACAAATATGGTAGGTACATAAGCCTTAAAAATGTAAGAGGGGGAAGGAGATCCGTCATCATTATCCTAGAGCCAACATTCAATGCTGGGTAGACAGGGATTGCAGGAAAAATGGAAAGGTTCATTAACAGCCACAGGATGAAGAACAACCTAGAGGAACATAGGATAACAGACAACAAAATTCCTTATGCAGAAATGCTCAGAAGCTCTAAATGGGGGAACAGAGAAGGTATAGAAGTTTATAAAGGGGTTGAAGTGAAAGATGAAGGAATCATTAGCATTGAAGGCTCGTTGCTAAATCAAAACGAGGTTTTAGAAAGGACTCTGGTAGGTGAATTTAATTCTACAACTACCCTAACTGAAGTGAGAAGATGGGCTAATAACCTTTGTAAGCAGGCTCATGGACTTATGTCTATGAGATGGGAGAGGTCTCTTTCTTTTCGAATTCTCTTCCAAAGCTACAACAGATCAAGTGATAGAGGGTGACTGGAATAACATGAAAATTCCTATCAGACTCCAATGGTTGAACCCTAAGGCAAGAATGATACAGGAGAAGGAAATCGAGGCTACTTGGGTTCAAATAATTGGTCTTCCTCTCCAGCTGTGGACCCAAAGGGTGTTCAAGGCCATCAGCAATTTTTATGGGGGGTTGATGAAACAGAGGAGGAAACCAACCTAGGGAATCATCTCAAATGGGCAAGAATTAAGATCCAAGGTGATGGTCGCAATATTTCGCAAGAGGTGATGGTTGAAAGTTATGGGATGATCTTCAAAATGCAGGTCTAGGCTGAAACTCTGGTGAGGTATTCCACGGGAAAAGAAAAAGCCCCATGGTCTTTACCCCAAAGTTCTTTCAAAGTAACACGATGGGTAAGGAGAGGTACGATGATACCTATAGAAGTCAAAATAAGGGAGGTAGGTCAGACCTATGTGCCTTGTCACATGTTGAGACAAGTGGGGATCATTCAAAATTAAATGAAGGGTGCTAGTTAGAGTCCATTCAAAATTTAAATTGGGCCCAAAGTTTTTTTTCAAGTCAAAGCTCAAGCCCGACAACTTTTACATCAAATATGACCAAAAAGAAAATAAGCATGATATGCACGTGACCTCATTTAAAGATTTTGAAGCCGTAAAAAACTTAGCTATTTAGTTCCTTGAAGTTGTTGAGTCATGGGAGATAGAAACTGAGATGAAGGAGAATAACAAGAGTATGGAAGAACCACCTTCTGAAGATGTTTCACACATGCAGCAGTGCGAGACGACAGAAACTACTGAAAATAAATCGCAGAATCTGAATCAGACTGAGAAGGATGGAGCAGACCTACAAATACAACAGATTTTTGAGGCAGAACCAATGGCAATTCAGAACCCAGCAGATCTTGAAACAGTTGAAACAGAGGCATCAAGCTGGGTGAATTCCCACATTCTAGATTCGAGCAATACTTATGGAGTAGCTTTTGAGGGTTTCAAATCTGAAACTTTGTCTCTCCTCGTGAGAATTGACGAGAGAAAAGTTGCACTCGACAACAAGGAGATGAGGAAAGCAAATGTGACACCTTAGAGTAGAGGCATAGGCAAAATTGAGTTGAAAAACTTGCTGTCATGCCTGAACAAGGAGGTAGAAGGGGCAAGAAGAAGGGGGAAGACTCTCAGCTTAACATATAGATGAAGATCAAAATTCTGTCATGGAACGTGAGAGGTCTTACCAACTCGACTAATAAAGTTCTTGTTAAGACATGTTTAAACAAATGGTAAGCATATGTGATCTGCCTTCAGGAAACAAGAATTAATAAGAGTGTAGAGGAAGTTGCATATCAACTGTGGTCGTCTAGAGTGGATTTATAGAAGCGGAGGGAAGCAAAGGGGGTATACTAATTATATGGGACAACAAAGTGTTGAAGGGATCAAAGGTTGAGGAAGGCAACTTCTCGATCACTTCTAGATTCGAGTCAGTTCTTAACTCTTTTTGCTGGTTCTTTATTGGAAGAAGTAGAAGCTGTGAAGTCAATATGTGATGGTCACAAGGGGGAGGGGGGGCGGGGACTTTGTTTAGACATATGGTAGAGAGAAGTGGATGCAACACACTCACTAACATAATGCTTGAATTCTCCAGTTGGATAGAGGAGCTAGAACTTAAAGATCCTACTTCGATGGGTAGGAGTTACACTTGTTTTAGGGGGGATTAATCACCAAACTGATGCTAGGTTGGACAGTTTTTTGTATTCTATGGAATGGGAGGAGAACTTCAAAAGCATCAGACTGAGGATTCTTCCAAGAGTAGCTTCTGATCAATGTCCTATAATTCTTGAATGTGGAGACTGGGAACAAAGACAACCTTATTTCAAATTCGAAGAGTAGCTTCTGATCCATCTTTACATACATGATGAGCCTATTTCCTATTCCTAAAAGCATAGAAAAAAGAATCAATAGATTGAGAAGATCCTTCCTATGGAAATGGAATAAGCAGAAGAGAGGCTACAATATGGTGAAATGGGATATTCTTACCCTTAGCAGAGAACAAGGGGGTCTTGGACTGAAGAACCTCAAGCAAACAGAACAATTGTCTCCTGCAAAAGTGGTTATGGAGATTCTGCACAGAAGATGGGGCCTTATGGAGAAGGTACATAGCAGGAAAGTATGGCTTACTTAGCTACTGGATAGCTGAAGAAGTCATGAGCACATTTGGTCGTAGTGTCTGGAAAAGAATCAGGAGACTTTGGCCTTACTTTATCAACAACATCTCCATTGGTGTTGGTAATGGTCTGAAAAATGCTTTCTGAAATGAAGATTGGGTAGGGGAGAACAGCTTGAGAAACTTATTCCCCCAATTATACTCTTTGAGCTTGCAGAAAAATGATACCATCTTTCAGGTGTGGAGCCAGCAAGGATGCAACCTACTCTTCAGGAGAGCAATAAATGGCTGGCGAAATTAGACAAGTAGCAAGCCTTCTGGGAACATTTAACACTTGCCCCCTGGTATTTCTATGAGCCCAGAGAAGCCAATCTGGAAAATACTACATAGCAAAGGCCACTTCATAGTCAAGTCATGTTACTGGAATATCGATTCCAATCAGATAGCAACAGACACAGGGCCTTGGAAGGAAATCTTGGAAGCTAGAAGTCCACCAAAGGTGACTTGTTTCTCATGGCTGGTGTGCAGGAAAGCCCGCCTCACACATGAGGCACTGCAGAAAGGAGGATGGCAGGTATGTTCTAGATGTTTTATGTGTGAGTGGAAAACATAAGTTAATAGTCATTTGTTTATGCATTGCAACACTGCCCCACAAGCCTATGGAACAATTTCTTGTGCATTTTAGGAGTTAACTGGGTGATGATGCCCAAGACAACCATGGAGTTGATGAATCAATGGTCAGGAATTGGCAACAGAGAGAGATATGAAGATTGGTGGAAGACAAGATCAGCTTGTATATGGTGGACCTTATGGAGAGAAAGGAATGATAGGTGCTTTGAAGATCAGAGAGTCAACATACTGAAGATTAGGCTGAAGTATATATGCCTGCTATTTTTTTGGTGCAGTAGATTTGGTAGATTTCATAGGAAACTTGTGAATGTACCCAAATGGGGATGTGCCCACCACTCTGTGGATTGTAAGTTTCTAATTCATCATTCATTGAACGATGAATTTTATGTGTGAATACAAAGTTACCCTTATCTCAAAAAAAAAGAAGCAAATGCATTGAAAATTGCCTCGACGGATTAAAAATATCCCCGACGGGTTAAAAATAGCTCTTTCTAAGAGCTCACATATTCCATAAGATCAGTGAGACTCTATACCACTGTTGGCACTTTTTGAAAAGATGATACAACAAAAAAGGGTTGAAACTTTCAATAATTTTACTAAGCATAGGAGAGCTTTTAATAGCCAATTTGAAAATATAATCAACAGAAAATCTGCATGACAAAAATTCAAAACGCTAAATAATCTCAACAACTAAAACAACCTAATAGAAATTTAAAATTCAAATTCTTCCTCAATCTAACCAACTTATTATGCTAAAAACTTGCTGCTGTAACTGAAAGCAAATTTCAACAGCTTTAGACCACATTCAAAAGTCTTCCTTTTTTTCTTAGACTTTGTGCCAAGTCAAACGGTACAACATAATTGGGATGGAGGAAGTAAGTACTATTTGAATGTAGACCTCTTTTGCTAATGCAATACTGGTTCTTTCACAATATGCAGATAGAAACCCGCAACAACAAGCTGGAAATGCAGTCAGTAAACAACAAGGCATTGATTGAGGAGCTTGATGGGCTTCTTGAAAGACTACGTATCCCTTCTGAGGTGTTTCTCTATCTTTCGTGCAGCTAGGTCATGGTGACATCTAATAAATTATTTTTCTTCACATCTTCATTCTTGGTTTTGTAGTATGCAGCGTGTTTAACAGGTGGTTCATTTGAAGAGGCAAGAATGCCTCAGAACATTGAGGCATGTGAGTGGCTAACTAATGCTCTACATGGTCTTGAATCACCTAAATTGGATCCTAGCTACTCAAACATGAGAGCTGTATGTTCACTTGCTTATTCCTTTCTGTCCTTTTCTTTTTGCTTCATTTTTGTTATTGTGCTCCAGCATATAAAGTACACAGATAACGTTAATGTAGGTATACATGCATATGTTAAATTAAGTACAAATTTTCCCATTCAGGGCTTGGATGACTGGTTCCTATGAAGTGATTTGAGTAAATAAATTGTTTTGAATTATTGGGAAATCCACAGTTGGACCCGGCCTGGTATAAGAATGATTGAGTTATTGCAAAATACACAGTCATAGCGTCTAGATAATACTGAATTCAAGTTCCTGCAAGTTTTTTATGGGCCAATGTTCTATACTGAAACTGGACAAGAAAAAGTAGAAATCAAACTGTCCTATCTTTAAATTTTTTGCTTGTTTACTGAATGAAGTGAAACCAAGTTGTCCTGTCTTTGCTATTCTAGCACTCGTCGGATATTGGGTCATCTCTGCATTTGAACACAGAAAGTTACTTATATCAAAATTAATACATTACTTGTAAAAGATGCAGCAACTTTTAGCTGTGAAATCCCTGAATGTCTTACAGGTGAAAGAAAAACGAGCAGAAGTTGACAAGTTGAAAATGACGTTTGTTCGAAGAGCATCTGAATTCTTGAGAAACTATTTTTCCAGTTTGGTGGATTTTATGATGAGTGATAAGAGTTATTTTTCTCAGGTATGTAGATCAGTTTTACTGGAACTAATTGTCATGAGTTCTCCAAAAATAGTTATTTAAAGACTGCTGATAATATAAATTAAACAGCGTGGGCAATTGAAAAGGCCTGATCATGCTGATCTCCGATACAAGTGCAGGACATATGCTCGTCTGTTGCAGCATTTGAAGGTCAGTTTGATTCAACTTGTCGAATTTTAGCATTGTTTAATACTTCCTGGTGTCTTTCTCTCAATCCTTTGCATTTGCAGAGTCTTGACAAGAATTGCTTGGGCCCTTTAAGAAAAGCTTATTGTACCTCCCTCAACTTGCTTTTGCGCCGGGAGGTCAGAAAGCTATTATCTTTATTAATTTGTCTTTTAGTTCTCTTATTGTGCTTTTGTTTCTTCTTTTGCTTCTTTCTGTTGAGTAGGTTACTTAAATCCCTATTAAGTTCACTGGCCGTTATTTGCACTTTTAAGCTGGTAGATATCTGTTTTCTTCATCTCCAAACTCTCAAAGGCATGTATCACCTGTTTGTCTATAGCAGCTTTCCCATCAAAGAATTGCTGGTTGAACCTGCTTTTAAGATGAATTTGTCTACTTTAAGAAGCACATTTTGTTGGGACGTTAAGCTGGCCAAATCATTAAGATCATTGCAGTAGCATCTCAGAAAGAATTCAGTGAGCAACCTGCTCTGTTTGAACAATAACAAGCTGTAGAGAAAGGGTAGCTGTGGAGACAGAGAGAGAGGGGAAAGGCAACAAAGGTGTTAAAGTGGAGTAGCAGCATTGGAAAGAAGAAGAATGGAAAACAGATGTCAGGGAACTGAGAAATTATAGAAAGAAGAACAAGGGTCCCATAACATTGTGAGTTCAAAGACATTCCTTCATGATCTAGGAGTGTGAGAGTTCTTTTCAAGAGCAAGAGTTCTTTGCTGCCAAGCAACTTGTAGTTCAAGTGTAAATAAATTTGGTAATGCCTTTTATGCTAGAAAATTCGCTGAAGGAACTAAAGATAATTGAACCACATTACTCTTACTATCAAAAGTGATGGAGTAAATTCCTGAAACTTACTCCATGTATGGTGCTGAATTCAAGGCTTGGCATAGGGTTAATTGTCTAGTGAAACCTAAAGCAAAGATTTGCATTTTATTTAATTCATGCATGGGAATAAGACTTTATAGTGTGCTCTAAAACCTTGTTTCACGTTTAGCTCGAATCTCTGTAGGAGTAAATCTTAATTCACATATGAAAAAGGTTTTCTCATATTTTCCCTGTCTGTTCTAGGACCATTACAAGTTGTATCTGTTAGAATAGGAATAAGTATATATACAATCCTACTAGAGTAGGAATCGTAGTTGGAAAAGGAGTCCAATGTAGTGTCTATGAATAGGGTCTCAGTGTAATAATGTAAGACACAACAATTCAATCATATTCTTCTCTAATATCTCTCACATGGTATCAGAGCAATGGTGAGAAAATTAAATCAGCCGTCGTTGTGCAATTTTCCGGTGACCTAAATTGTTGTCCGAATAAAAATTTTCTGCCTGCGTTTTTCAAAAACAATTTTTTAAGCAAGTTCTTTTTTTCTAGTGGGATCACCTCTAAATTCCGAGGCTGACCATATGCATTTTCTCCTGATTCTGGTCAATTTTCTGGCGATCAGATCCTTTCAAATTCCACAATATGTCGTTTGGGATTGATATTTTTGGCTCCAAAAATATAGGAAGTTCAAGTGCTATGATCACTTCAGAACTATTAATGCGAAGCTTAAACTATTTAGCTTGGGCTTCTTCTGTAAAGTTGTGGTGCAAGGGTCAAGG
The DNA here is from genome assembly GCA_037074985.1 of Solanum bulbocastanum. Lineage (NCBI taxonomy): Eukaryota > Viridiplantae > Streptophyta > Magnoliopsida > Solanales > Solanaceae > Solanum > Solanum bulbocastanum. Next base: position 17,716,284 of record CM073603.1, read on the forward strand.
CGTCCATGATCACTTAACCAACAATACTTGTGTGGTAGATGAAAAGGCAAAGGCTAGTGAGACAAATGATAGAGCCAAAGCACAATGGGAGAGGTTGGTGCTCAATTGTGTAGTCTCTTATGGCGATCTATCGATTCCAAGTCAATGCCCTTGTTTCGCCCATCCCAGACATGTTATTCAGTTTGGAAAAAGGCACGTGCTTTATATACTAATGATATATCTTGATTCTATGATGCGATATCTCGAATGACCAACTTAAAGAAACAAGAATTCGATGTCTACTTACTTGGGACAAGTACAAGTAGTCATGGAGGAATTTGAAACGTTAATGCCAGTTACTACGAATGTGGACAAACAACAAGAGCATAGATGAACATTGTTTCTAGTTCTTACACTTGTTGGACTTCCTCCTGACCATGATTTAGTAGGTGATCAAATTTTAGCTAGTCCTTCAGTACCTACCGTTGATGAATTATTCTCTCGTCTAATTCGTCTAGCCATGCCTCCGAGTCACCAAGTAATTTCATCACCTACCATTGACTCCTCTATTCTGGCATCTCAAACCATAGACAAACGAACATATCAGATTGTGAGTCGTGTCAACTTGGGAAATACATTCGTGCTACATTTTCCCATAGTACTGAGGGTCGTTCAGAGTCTGTTTTTCATTAGTTCATTATGATATTTGGGGTCCTCATAGAGTTAGTCCACCATTAGGTTTTTGTTATTTTGTTAATTTCATTGATGATTATTCAAGATGCACTTTGATTTTCTTAATGAAAGATCCTTCTGAGTTATTTTTTTTAATATTCAAAAGTTTCTTTGCTGAAATACAAAATCAATTTGGTGTTTCTATTCGTACTTTTCGTAGTGATAATGCCTTGGATTACTTATCCTCCCAGTTTGAGGAATTTATGACTCACTAAGGCATTATTTACCAAACATCTTGTCCGTACACCCCTCTACAAAATGGTGTATCAGAAAGAAAGAATAGGCATCTCATTGAGCCGCTTGCACTCTCCTCATTGAATCTCATGTTCCGCTACGTTTTTGTGGTGTTGCATTCCTTGCATCTTGTTATTTAATTAATAGAATGCCCTCATCTTCTTCAGAATCAGGTTCCACATTCTATATTGTTTCCTCACTTACATCTATACTCAATCCCTCTTGTGTCTTTGGGAGCACTTAGCTCCTGGTAAAGATAAATTAGCTCCTCGTGCTCTCAAATGTGTCTTTCTTGGTTACTCTCGAGTTCAAAAAAGGGTACATTGCTATTCAGCTGATCTTCGTCGATACCTTATGTTCGCCGATGTCACATTCTTTGAATCTTAACCTTATTATACATCTTCTGATCATTTTGATGTCTCTGAGGTCTTACTCATACCTTAGGTTTTACCTGTACCAACTTTTGCGAAATCTACGGTTACTTCTACATCTCTAGTGGTAGTGCCACCACTCTTAACTTATCATTGTCGTCCACGCCCAACACTAGTCCCAGATGATTCATGTCACGCACTAGACTCTGCTCCTACTGCGGACTTTCCTCCTCCTAGTCAATTGATTGCATTTCATAAAGGTATACGATCCACTAGAAATGCTAACCCACATTATACTTTCTTGAGCTATCATCGTCTCTCATCACCCCATTATGCCTTTGTATCATCCTTGTCCTCTATTTCCATTCCTAAGAGTACAAGTGAAACACTTTCTCATTCTGGGTGGAGGCAAGCTATGATTGATGAGATGCCTGCTTTACATATGAGTGCTACTTTGGAGCTTGTCTCCCTTCCTGATAACGTTAGGGGATTTTTGATTGGCGGGAGACTATATGGCTCTCAATATGCCGCAGAAAAAGGGTCGAAGCCCTGCCTCAAAAAAGTCAGGACTTTTGGGCAGATTCTAGTATCCGACCTCGCGAAGAGAATAAGATGCTGCTACCCTTCCCTCTTTCTTTTCCCGCTTTGCTAATCTTCCCCTCTAACACGGGTCGGGCCCACATGGATTGGTGAGGGTCTTCTTCGGCTAATGAGACCTCGATCTTGAAGCCTTCGAAGTATCTTTTTGATAGGTGCCTCTATTTGTATGAGGAATTCGCTACTGATAGATCTCGCCCAGTGTCCCCCTCCTTCCCTCGCCTCCTTCTGACCCGCAGAGTATACAATGACAATGTCGGAAATTGAGGCATTACATACCGTCTTACCCAGTACATTTAATAGCTTCCATGGACCTACAAAAAAAGTATTTGTTCGAGAAACCCATGTTAACATAACGGGAAGGACCGTAAGATGGTTACTGCTTCTGTTTGAATTTGACATGACGTATGTAACCAAAAAGGAAGGGATAATGCTCATTTGGCTATCGCGTAGGTAAAGTGTTTACTGGTCTGCCATGTGAGACCTCTTGTACTCACGAAGGATTGCCAGTGATATATTGGAGGAAGTTGGGGATGACATCAAGTCCGCATGGCCCTTATGGGCCTAGTCTCTTTGGTAGGCGGTTGCAGGAGCTTGCACATGGATGATAATTCCGCTGGAGGAAGAGCGGTAGATTCAGGGGATAATTTTGCCTTTTTTCTAGCTTCTTGCTTGCTACCTTCAACTCTCTCTGTTTTCTACTGGGCTCTCTTGAGTTCTGTTGGGGATTTCTCGAAGGTAAATCTTAAATCTACTATTGGTTGTCGTTGGGTTTGTGCAGTCAAAATTGGTCCAGACGGTTAGGTTGATCGATTTAAGGTTTGCCTTGTTGCCACAGGGTATACTCAGATATTTGGACTCGATTATCCTGATACTTTCGGTCCCGTGGTTAAAATAGCATCTGTCCATATTTTTTTTATGTATGATTGTTGTTCATCATTGTCCTCTTTATTAGTTGGACATTAAAAATGTTATTCTACATGGTGATCTTACTGAAGAAGTCTATATGAAGCAACCACCTGATTTTATTGCTCAGGGGGAGTCTAGTAACCTTGTATGTCAATTGCGTAAGTCACTCTATGGTTTGAAACAATCTCCTCGAGCCTGATTTGGAAAGTTTAGCACAATAATTCGGGAGCTTGGCATGACTCGTAGTGGAGCTGATCACTCTGTGTTTTATCGACATTCTGCACCAAATAAGTGTATTATTTAGTTGTGTATGTTGATATTGTTATCACTGGCAATAATCAAAGATGGTATCACTAATTTGAAGCAATTAAGCGTTTCCAGACTAAAGACCTTGGTAGACTGAAGTATTTTCTAGGTATTGAGGTTGCTCAGTCTAGATCAGGTATTGTTATTTCTCAATGCAAGTATGCCTTAGAGAGAAGAGAGGAATGATGGGATGTAGACCCATTGACACTCCTATGGATTCGAATGTTACTCTTTCCGGGACGGGGGGAGCCACTCAAAGGAAACGGTTGGTTGGAAAGTTGAATTATCTCACAGTGACAAGACCTGACATCTCTTTTCCTGTAACTGTTGTAAGTCAGTTTATGACTTCCCCTTGTGGCAGTCACTGGGAAGCAGTTCTTATTTTGCGATATATAAAGTCAGCTCCTGGTAAAGGACTGCTTTTTGAGGATCAAGGCCTTGAGCATATCACTGGATATACAGACGCTGATTGGGCAGGATAACCCTTTGATAGACATTCAACATTTGGATATTGTGTTTTAGTAGGAGGTAATTTGATGTCGTGGAAGAGTAAGAAACAAAGTGTGATTACTCGATCTAGTGCAGAATCAGAATATTGAGCAATGGCTGCAGCAACTTGTGAGCTAGTTTGGATCAAACAATTGCTGGGAGAGCTAAAATTTGGCGAAATTGGTCAGATGGAACTTGTGTGTGATAATGTAGCGGCCCTTCATATCGCATCAAATCCAGTGTTTCACGAAAGGACTAAGCACATTAAGACTGACTATCACTTTGTCGGAGAAAAGATACTCCCAGGAGATATTGTTACGAAATTTGTGAAGTCAAATGATCAACTTACGGATATCTTCACCAAGTCCCTCACTGGTCCTCATATTAGTTACATTTGTATCAAGCTAGGTACATATGATTTGTATGCACCAGCTTGAGGGGAGTGTTAGAATAAGAATAAGTATATACAATCCTACTTAGAGTAGGAATAGGAATAGAAATTCTAGTTGGAAAAGGAGTCCAATGTAGTGTCTATAAATAGGGTCTCAATCTAATTATGTAGACACAATAATTCAATAATATTCTTCTCTAATATTTCTCACAGTATCACAACATGATCTTGGCACCTTGCCATCGTTAGCAATAGCAGAAGAATTTGATTGACAGGATCTCTGGAATGCGCACAGAGTGCAAGCTTTCATGGATGGCACAGAGGAATGGATTTACTTGGTTGGATATTCGATGAGTAAAATCTCCTACTACCCCAAATAATGGTGAAGCTTGGAATCAATCTTGAGACTGGGGCGCCATAGTTTTTGACGAGATAAAACTGAAGGTGCTGTAGAGGAAACAGGAAACAAGGAAGGAGTCTGCATGTCTGAATTAACAATATCTTTAGGGGAGGTAACACAAAAATATGTTCGCACAATATTGCAAGGTCCGCTGAGTTTGATTTGGTCTATATAAAACATCCTATATATTATGATTCTCTTCTCAGAACTAGAAAGATGAAGGAAAAGGGACAAAGGTTGCAAATAATGAATTCAGTTTGATTCTGTAGTCGAGTCAGATCACACAAATATGCTTCGGCTCCTGAAAGTGACATCAAGTTGCTATTGAAATCATTCTGCTTGTGGTTGGTCAAATGGTGGAGCAGTGCAGTTGGTAGAAAGTGACATTGCAATTTTGCTGCAAGATTTCGACTCATACTTGGGGGAAGAAATAGGATACTACAATACATTCCTTTTCTAAGTAGGACACTATATACTATTCCTATTACTATTAGGGGTCGTTTGGTGTGATGAATAAGATAAAGTTATCCTGGGATAAAAATTTAGTGTCTCTTAATCCGTTGTTTGGTTAGACAGGATGGGATAACTTATCCCAGGATTAACAAATAGTACTGGGATAAGTTATCCCTCCCTGAGGGTGGAATAGTAATCCCAGGATAATTTTATGTTTATTTATATTTTGATTTCTCTTAAAATATTCACTCCACTACTAAATTACATATTTTGAATTACATAGTTTATTACTCACTTATAAATTATATTCTATGTATCCATTAAAATGTAGATAACTTTAATAATAAAAATTCTTTTACTTTGATAAACTTAAAATGAAAGTTTTATTTTTAAGCTAAATAAGATCGAAAGTTTTATTTTTAAGCTAAATAAGATGAAAGTTTTATTTCTCAAGCTAATAAGATGAAAGTTTAACTTTTAAGCTAAATAAGATGAAAGTTTTATATTTAAGCTAAATAAGATGAAAATTTTATTTTTAAGTTAAATAAGATGGAAGCTTTATTTTTAAGTTAAATAAGATGTAAGTTTAATTTAAAAAACACACGGCACAATCATGGAAATGCACATATAAAAATATTTAAGAAAAATAACATACGAGTTTGATTTTTGAGAATGAATAACTAAAGTTTGCAAAGAAAATGTAAAAAAAAAAAAAAACTAAATAAGGTGAAGGTATTTTTGTAAACAAACAACTTATTATTAAAAATTATGCAATGGATATAAGTTTGAATATGACAAACCAAACAAGCAATAAAAACTACTCCCAACATAACTAATCACAGTATAACTTATCTCAGCATAACTTATCTCAACATAACCAATCCCAGGATAACTTGTATTCAAACCAAACGACCACCCCTTACTATTACTATTACTATTACTAATGTTGAAGTGTGTGACCATCTCATCTAAAAGCTTAAGCTTATAGAGAGAACACACTTTTATTATTTAATTATATTCTCAATATGCCCCATCACGTGCGGGCCTGATTTTTTTTCCATAGGCCAAACACGTGTAAATTCTTTTTAATTTTTGGGTTGCGGTGAGATTTGATCTCAGGACCTCTGCTCTAATACCATGTTTAAGTGTGTGATCATCTCATCTAAAAGCTTAAGCTTTTAAAGGGAGCACACTTTTATTATTTAATTATATTCTCAACATGCTCTGTCACGTGCGGGCTTGATTTTTTTTCCATAGGCCAAGCACGTGTAAATTCTTTTTAATTTTTGGGTGGCGGTGAGATTCGATCTCAGGACCTCTGCCTGTTTTGATACTATGTTTAAGTGTGTGACCATCTCATCTAAAACTTAAACTTTTAAAGAGAGCACATTTTTATTATTTAATTATATTCTCAACATGTAAATGATATGACACCTGAACCTAACTCAACCCCAAAAGCTAACTCGTGAGGGGAGGTTTGTCCAAGTCCATATAAGGAGACCAAACTCCCATCCCGAGACCAATGTGGGACTTCTTAACACTCCCCGCACGCCCAAACCTCAACTGGAGCGTGAACACTTCTAAATAGGGGCCTAACATCGGTGAACAACAAGTTGGGATGGGATGGGCTTGGCTCTAATACCATGTAAGTTTTGGAACCAAAATTATACAATGTTATTCATCCATAGAGATACATATTTATAGTATATAAAATTGACTAACTAGCTATCAGATCCCTTGATTCTGGTAGATTTGAGAATCAAGGGATGATTTTATTGATCTAATATCCTAACCTATTCAATAGCAAATCAGATTTGATCTTATAAGATCGATTTAAATCCTACAAAATTATATTTGATCGCACTTAGATATTTACAAATCAACACTATAGGGATTTAGTCTCCTCATATGGACTTGGACAAACCTCCCCTCATGAGCTAGCTTTTGAGATTGAGTTAGGCCCATGTGTCATATCTTTACATGGTATCAAAGCAAGGTTTTTCATGTAACTAAAACAACATTGCTGCCAAGAAAATAGAAGCCAACGACATCAATAGAAGCCGAGAGTTCTATTAACAATTATGACAAGTGACAACAATGAAGCCGTGGTGTATTTTTGCAAAAAATATGGGCACACTCGTGAGACTTGCTGGAATGTCCATAGGAAACCGCCTAGCTGGAATAGAAAAATGGCAGACAGCCATGGTCAGGCTCTTCAGTGTACCAACAAAGAACCAGGGCTACGATCTTCTCTAAAAAGGCAACCTTTCACTAAGGAACAAGTAGAGCGGCTGCACAAATTTCTCCAAGTTCTCCAACCTCAACTCCAAACCAGTAAATCTAATTCTTCTACTCCCACTTGTTCTTTTTCCCAAGCAGGTAATGTACTATCTGTTTTTGTGAGTACAGATTCAACTGGTATAAATCCTTGGATCATAGATTCAGGGGCTAGTGATCACATGACATGGAATTCCCATTTTTTCTCAACTTACACTCCTTTTTTAGGAAATAAAAAAGTCAAAATTGCTGATGGTTCCTTCTCAGCGATTGCTGGAAAAGGGACAGTCAAACTAACCCCTTTTTTGACCCTTTTTGATGTCCTTCATGTTCCAAAACTGTCTCATAATCTTTGTCCTTCAACAAATTGACTTAAAACCTTAATTGTCGTGTTATCTTTGACTCTATTTCATGCGTATTTCAGGACAAGGTCTCGGGGAGGATGATTGACAATGCTAGAGAGTCTGAAGGTCTCTATTTTCTTGAAAATGGGGACGGTTCAGTAAATCTTAGTTTAGCTTGTTTCAAGTTGATAATAAAGTCATGTTATGGCACTATAGACTTGGTCATGCTAGTTTTCATTATTTGAAACTCTTGTTACCTCAGTTGTTTATGAATAAAAGTACATCCTCTTTTCCGTGTGAATTTTGTGAAATGGCTAAACACATACGTTCATCTTTTTCTTCCCAATAATACAATGCCACAAAACCCTTATGTTAATCCATAGCGATGTTTGGGGACCTTCTTGGGTAGCAAATGTAAATGGAAAAAGGTGGTTTGTGAGTTTCATAGATGATCACACTAAACTAACTTGGGTGTATTTATTGAAAGACAAAAGTGAAGTAAAACATATGTTTGAGGCTTTTCATGTTATGGTCGAGACACAATTACATTAGAAGATTCAAATATTTCAGAGTGACAATGGGAGAGTATTTTAGTGACCATCTAGGCAATTTTTCCACTTCCAAGGAAATAGTGCACCAAAGTTCATGTCCTAATACACCCCAACAAAATGGAGTAGCTGAGAGAAAAAATAGGCATCTTATAGAGGTAACTAGAGCCTTAATATTCACAAGTGGAGTTCCTAAATTTCTTTGGGTAGAAGCTCTTTTGACATCCACTTATCTTATTAATAGGATGCCTTCCCGTATTCTAGATTTTAAAACCCCTTTTAGTATGTTCAAAACATACTTCCCTACTTTTAGATTGACCACTGATCTACCTTTAAGAGTCTTTGGGTGTAGTGTATTTGTTCACGTTCATGATCATAATAGGAGTAAACTTAATCGACGTGCTAAAAAATGTGTTTTTGTTGGCTTATGCCCCTAGTCAAAAGGGATACAACCGTTATGACCCAAATACTAGGAAGGTTATTGTCACAATGGATATCACCTTTTTTGAATCTCAATTATTTTTTGGAACTCATCTTCAAGGGGAGAAACAATGAAGATTCAATGGATAGTAAGGATTCTTGCGACCTCACATGCGAGAAACAAAAGGATCTACCTTTTATGATAGCTATGGGAATGGAGATATCGAGAAATGTGCAGGATGCTTTGAATGTCCCTAGTGGAAAGAGGCAATTCTAGAGGAGATGAATGCTCTTAAGAGAAATGAAACTTGGGAAATGGTGGAACTACCACGTGGAAAGAAATAGTGGGTTGCAAGTGGGTGTTTACCATCAAATTTAAATCAGATGGGTCCTTGGAGAGGTATAAGGAACGTTTGGTAGCAAAAGGGTTCACTCAAACCTAGGGAATTGACTATCTTCAGACATTCACTCCAGTTGCCAAGTTGAATTCAATCAGGGATCTTCTGACCATTGCTGCTAATCTTGATTGGCCCCTTAAACGACTAGATGTGAAGAATGCATTCTTGAATGGAAAACTCGAAGAAAAAGTCTACATGGATCCTCCTTCGGTTTTTGAAGAAAGGTATGGAACTAGAGTGTGCCAGCTAAAGAAATCTCTCTACGGGCTCAAACAATCTCCAAGAGCTTGGTTTGAGAGATTTACTCAGTAGAAAATCTAGGGTACACTCAAGGGCAAGCAAATCACACCATGTTCATTCGACACTCTCTTGAGGGAAAGACAACTATACTGATAGTGTATGTTGATGATATTATACTTACAGGAGATGACTTGCCCGAAATGAAGAATTTAAAGACATAGTTGGCCTCCGAATTTGAGATCAAAGATTTAGGTCAGTTGAGATATTTTCTTTGGCATGAAAGTGGCAAGATCAAAAGAAGGCATTATGGTGTCACAGAGGAAGAATGTACTAGATCTTCTAAAAGAGATAGGCATGAGTGGTTGTCGTCTAGTTGAAACACCTATTGTTCCGAATATAAAATTTGGAAACAAAGAAGGAAATTCAGTTGACCAAAGTCAATATTAGAGACTAGTGGGGAAGTTGATCTACTTATCACACACTCGACCTGATATAACTTTTGTTGTTAGCTTAGTGAGTCAATTTATGCACTCTCCGAAAGAAGAGCACCAAGAAGCGGTCTACAGGATTCTAAGATATCGAGAAAGGATTGTTTTTCAAAAAAGGTCAAGATAGAGGCATTGAAAGCTTTACAGATGCAGATTAGATGCAGATTGGGCAGGTTCTACGATTGATAAGAGCTCTACATTAGGATACTGTACTTTTATCTGGGAAATCTCGTCACTTGGAGGAGTAAAAAGCAGAATGCAGTAGCTCGTAGCAGTGCTGAAGCTGAATACCAATCTATGGCCCATGGGATCTGTCAAATGATTTGGCTTAAGAAGATGATGGAAGAACTAAAAAAGTTGTTTGTGTTACCAATGAAGTTGTACTGTGACAACAAAGCCGCCATAAGTATTGCTCACAATCCAGTTCAACATGACAAAACAAAGAATGTTGAAGTGGACAGGCACTTCATAAAAGAGAAGATTGAAGAAGGAAACGTGTGCATGCCTTTCGTCACAACAAATCAACAAATTGCGGATATTTTCACAAAAGGCTTCAAAATTTTGAAATTCTTGTAAGCAAGTTAGGCATGACAAATATTTACATGTCAACTTGAGGGGGAGTGTTTATTTGTAAATGTCTAAGTGTGATCAGATATGATTTTGTAGGATTTAAATTGATCTTATAAAATCATATTTGATTTGCTATTGAATAGGTTAGGATATTAGATCAAATAAAAATCATCCCTTGATTCTCAAATTTGCCAGAATTAGGGGATCTGATAGTTAGTTAGTCAGTTTTTTATAGTATAAATATGTATCTCTATGGATGAATAAGATTGTATAATTTTGGTACCAAAACTTACAACTAATCGTATTCTATGTAGGATTGTATATACCTATTACTATTCTAACACTCCTCATCAAGCTAGTGCATACAAATCATATGTATCTAGCTTGTTACAAATGTAATTAATACGAGGACCGATGAGGAGCTTGATGAAATATTTGCAAGTTGATCACTCGACTTCACAAAATTGATAGTCAAGAATTAATGTGCGTAGTCTTCTCATAAAATACTTGATTTGATGCATAATGCCGATAAAACAAAGAGTGATAAATTATAGTGTTGAACTTCCCAAACCAAACTTGCACAGACTGTTTCAGACCATAGAATGACTTACACAATTGACATACAAGGCTACTTAACTCCTCCTGAGCAACAAAATTAGGTGGTTGCTCTATATAGACTTCTTCACAATGCAACGGTCGCCAGAAAGTGCTCAAAATCTAGTAGAAAGTATATGGATAGTGTTGAAATCAATAGATGAGTCGATATTAAACAAGAAAGTCACCAAAAAATTGGCCAAAACATGCTCATACACCGGAGTATTAGATTTGATGGCTAAAAGTGGTCACAATCTAAGAAATAAAATTATATGGGTAGGGTCGAAATGATGGCATGACCCTACTAGAAAATAGAATTATATAAGGAAAGTTTGAATTGATGGCATGACCCTACTTAAAAAGAGAAATTATATGGGTAGGGTCAGAATGGTGGCACAACCCTATGCAAATCAGATTTGAGGAGTCACCAGAAAGACGAATGGAACTATGCAAATCAAATCTGAGGAGTAACTGAAAAAGACACATGATGCTATGCGACTTAGATATGAGAAAGTAGTTCAAAAAAATCGACAGTACTACGCAAATTAAATATGAAACGTAGACCGGAGAGATGCGCGATGCTATGCAAATCAAATATGCAAAAAAAGGTAGTCACCGGAAGATGACACGGTGCTACACAAAGTAAATATGAAAAGTAGTCATCGAAAAGATGACACGGTGATATGATAATCATATATGAAAAAGTAGTCATCGGAAAGATAGAACGGTGCTACACACATTAGATATAAGAAAGTAGTCATCAAAAATATGGCATGATGCTACATAAATTAAATATGAAAAAGTAGTCACTGAAAAGATGCACGGTGACCCAACTGTTGCTAACATAATCATTGACCAGACAGGCAGCGTATTCTAGTAATATGCATCCGCTGGCTATGGAAGTTCTTTGATTTTCTACCAAGGTCATAGAAACTCTGATACCATGTGAGAAATATTGAAAAAAAATATTATTGAATCATTGTCTCTACATTATTACTGACTATATTTATAGACACTACAATAGACTCCTTTTCCAAGTAGGACACTACAATACAATCCCATTCTAAGTAGGACACTATATACTATTCCTATTACTATTACTAATTATATTCTAAGTAGGATTGCATATACCTATTACTATTCTAACAATGCTTATGTTTGCTATTCTTTGCAGGCTCGTGAGTTTGCAAATGAGCTTCGTTCCAGTACAAAGGCATCCAAAAATCCTATTGTATGGTTTGAAGGTTTGACAGGTTTGAATCAGAGCGTGAATAATGCAGACACGTCTGCCGCCTCTGAGGCATATGCTAAAATGCTCACAATATTTATCCCACTCCTTGTCGATGAGGTTTTCTTCTAGTTTCTTTTTATTTCCTGGTATATATGTGTATGAATGTCTATGTTATTTTCTCTACCCAAAGTGTATCATCAGTTTTTTTTTTCTTTCTAAATTTCCAAATCCCAGAGTTCTTTCTTTGCACACTTTATGTGCTTTGAAGTTCCAACACTGCTTCCACCAGAAGGTGTTGCCAATGGAAACAAACCTGGAGATGATAAGGATGATGATTTAGGCATGATGGATATAGATGAGAATGACAATAAATCTGGTAATTTTTCCTGGTTTCTGCTCTCGCCTTGTCCTGCTTGGAATTTATCAAGGACCACCATCTTGCTATTTTGCAGGACAGACTTCTGCAGATCTAAAGGCACTAAATGAATCACTACATGATTTGTTTGATGGAATCCAAGTAATGTTACAGTTTTCCCTTACAATAGTCTTGTTTTCTAATAACAAAAGTTTTTGTTAAGTGCCGATTATTCTTTCTTGTTTGATTTTTCCTGTTTGGTGCAAAGAGGACATTCCTTAGTGCATAATTTGTTTTATTTTTGAGACTCTTAATATACACTATATCCGATTCTTTGTATACTTCAAACATCAGTGCTATTGAAACAGAAAAGAGAAAATGACACAGTAGGTCATGTTAATAGAGTGAGGAAGACCTCTCAAGTTTCACTTAATATGGATGCTGAATACAAGACTACATCAGAGTCTTGTCTGTGTTTAGTTCTTACATTATTTATCGAATATGCATTCTATGATATCTGTATCTTCACATCACTGTGGTGTTGATAATTTATCTGGTGGACTATAGCTATGTTGCTATCAATTCCATGCTACTACCTCAGTTGTGGTAGAATTTGAAAATTATTTTTGTAAATATGAACAAGAATATCTATTTTGCTTCATCAAGCAGACTGCTTGAAATGTTTTTTCTTTTCTTGAGTCAATGCCTTTGTACCTGATCTTAGCAGATGGACTTTGGACCTGTATGCTGTACCACTGCTTCCTTATGTGCCACAGAGAAGCAGGCCCTTGAGTAAACCAAGACCGCTGATCATTTTGTTGCATTGTCTAACATAATTTTTTGTCCTTATCATGAGGAATTTGCACTGGACTATTTTGTCAAGTTTTATATGTTCTTTTGGTACTCGTAATTTTTTTTTCAGCCCCCTCTGTTATTTTATCATACATTGTGGTTTGGAATTATGATTGCCACAATAGTGTGGTTCTTTTTCATGGGCATAGTCAATGATTGCATTGTCGTTTCACTCAACTAAAGATCTTTCATATTTTTCTGACGAAACAAAACTATAGAAAGAATATCACTGATAATATTATCTTTACCTGTTTATGTGCTTCAGGAAGACTTCTTTGCTGTGGTGGATTGGGCAGGCAAGATTGATCCTATGTGCTGCATATCAATGCATGGAATCACAGAGCGTTATATTCCTGGTCAGAAGGCTGATGCAGCAGGATTTGTGCGTATCTTGCTTGATGACTTGGAATCAAGAATTTCAATGCAGTTCAGCCGTGTGAGCTACTGTATCCCTCATAGCCATCTATATTTTGCAGTTCATAAGGGATGAAATTTTCTCAGTTTTCCCTTAACTTCGCAGTTTGTGGAGGAGACATGCCATCAAATTGAAAGAAATGAGCGAAATGTTAGACAGTTGGGAGTTTTATCATTCATACCGAGGTAAACTGAGTTTCATGTTATGTTTTTTGTATACTTCCATATTTCTTTGGATTAGATTTACTGTCATAATGGTTCAAATTATGTTTGTATGTAGATAGAGCTGGAAGTGCATAGTTATTGTTAATGGGAGTAAGTCGAGATTGTCAAATTAAACTTCTGCTGCTAAACTAAGAGCTTTCTTTATCTGTCCTCCCATTTCGAGTGTAATCTAATTAGTTCAACAGGTTTAGATATGCTAGTATGCTACATTATGAACCCTTTTCCCGTATTTACTTCATTGGGAGGTTAGTCTCACTATGAATGGTATATTGTGAAAGTTCTTTCATGAGGATATTATTTCTTCCCCTCCCCAGAATGGAAATGAAAGTTGATTGATTTTCTATGGCTCTTTTATGTATACACACAAATGGTTCCTCCAAATTTGAATGAAAGTTTGCCTGCCTGTGTTATTTCTATTATTTTCTGCTGATTCTTCTTTATCACATAGGAGCAAGAGTATACCATTTTATATTTAATGTCCCCCAATTGAATAGTGCCTGAAATTTTCCTTAGTATTTATGAAATGTGGGTTTCTGCCTTGTCGCTGTTACCTCTTTGTTACAGTTGATTAGCTTCATTATTGCTTTTATGCTGTGAGCTTAATGTAGGTCTGAGCCTTGTAAAAATCCCTTCAACGACTCTTTGAATAACCTTGTTTACAAATACAGGCAGTAAGCCTTTCAGTAATTCAGCCTCAAAATCAGAATTTGTATTTATTTTGTCTCAGAATGCTTTCACATATTTATTTCGGCCTAACTTGTCAATCATTTCATTGGGTGTATGATTTTTCATCTAGATTTGCCACCCTTGCAACCCGTATGGAGCAGTACATTCAAGGACAATCAAGGGATTTGGTTGATCAGGCATACACAAAGTTTGTGAGTGCTTCTGTCTTGCACTTGTTTTCTTAATGCATTACAATGACTATTAAGCTGTGAAATGAACAGTTGAAAATGTTAGAATAACATAATATATGTTACTGGTTCTCTTGTTTTACCCTTTTTTTCCTGATGTGAGTATTGTGATAGGTAATGCAGTGATTTATACTGTTTAAATATCCAATAATAGAAAATAATAGTAAGCTGAAGTGTGAATTGGGAAATACTTGCAGAACTCATTTTTCTTTCAAGGTGCAGTGAGTTTAATTCTTAGTTGTGGTGGTTAGTTATATTTGTTCTCTTATGCATGTTGTATTTTGTGGCTTGATTGTTAATTATTTGGCAGGTCACTATAATGTTTGTTACTTTGGACAAAATTGCTCAAACAGACCTGAAATATCAAGATATCATGCTTCTAGAAAACTATGCATCATTTCAAAATAGGTATTGTTCACTTTTGGGTTCAGAAATATATTTATTGTACCACAAAATCTGCTTCTAGTGCTGATTGAAACAGTTGTGCAGTCTATATGACCTGGCTAATGTCGTGCCAACCTTAGCAAAATTCTATCACCAAGCAAGTGAATCTTATGAACAGGCTTGCACACGCCACATCAACACAATTATCTACTATGTAAGTTATCCTATTTCATGCTTCATGATTGTGTAGTATTTCCTTGCTATGCTTTTGCATTCTTATTACTTTAATTTACTCTCTGATGAGATACCTTAGAACCTGTTCTTTCTCCCAGCAATTTGAGCGACTCTTTCAATTTGCTCGAAGAATCGAGGATTTGATGTACACGATTACACCAGAAGAGGTTAGTTCCTTTTTCTTTTGAACTCCTCGGGTTATTGATATTTGCAGACTGCCCATCACTTCAGAGTATCTTAATTTGCCTTGTATGAGGATGGTGTCTTGACAATGCTCTGATGCTAGATAACTTGCTAATTTGTGCAAGTACATGATTTCTTTCAAAATTAAGGAAAATTGTGTAGTCTTAAACCTTTGTTTGATTAATTTTACTTCTGTTGAACTTCTCCGTACAGCAACTGGAATAATATATGGCCAAAATAAAACTCTGGATTGAAAATATTATTCTTGTTTGGACATTTGAACATTTGTGATGAATTGCATGTGAGAAATGATGCAACCACATTCATTTTCGGTTTAAAATTCCATGTCTTCTTTTTTGGTCTTTAATCTCTCTTTTCCATTTTGGTGGGAAGACAGGTTGAACCTTGTAGTTCAATAGTTCTTTTTAATTGTGTCATGCAATTCTCTCTTACTGAACTTTGAAGCTGGATGCAACTGGCGTCTCAGAACAATCTCTATTGTTTGAATTTGATATATAAAACGACTGATGTCCTACATTTAAAATATCTCTGTTACAATTGCTTAAAATAAAAACTACCGAAAAGACGGAAAACTTGGATCAGATAAGAACAAGTGACTGGCCTTAACTGGTAATTCTAGTAGTCTATCAGTACTAATCAAATGAAAAAAATGGGTATATCTATCATTTGATAGATGTAAAAGTTCAGTTCAAGCACAGAAGGAATAAATGGCGAAGGCATATATGAGTGCCTTAATGACAGTACAGAGGATACTCAGTATATCTTATAGAAGATGATCTGATGCCAGATGTTCCACTTAGACTTGTTCCTTGTTTAAGGTTTTGAGTTCCGCTGCCGCCTGTCTTGGGAGTACACATAGGCTTGAAGTAATGACCAATAAACAACGTTTATGATTTTTACCATCACTATAGCCTCTTTGTAAGAACCAAGTGGCTCTATGTTGCATCCTTTTTGTTCCTTTGTTGTGCATCAAACTTTTAGGTTAAACCCAATTGACTATGACTTTGCCTTTTAGGGCATCTGGTTGTCAGTATTGAGGTAAATAATCCAGGTATACAAATCAGTATTGATTTGTATAAAGTTTGGTTGCTATTTTAGTTTCGTATAAATAATACCAATATAGTTTGGCTGCTATTTGTATTGAGTTATAAGAATTCAATAGCCCTACAAAAGTCCAAGGATATTATTGTAAACAAAATTTTGTACAGTTTTACACCAAACATAAGTTTAAGTTATACATTATATATCGAATATTTAATACAAAGAACGATCCACTAAATAAAAAATAATTCCCACCTCCCTAATCCTTGCATTACTAGTTTCAAGACTACAATACCTTGTTTCTTAACCAAACACCCCTATATTTCCTTATCATCTTGTGCTAATGAAATGTGGCATCTTTATTAGATTCCATTCCAGATTGGATTGTCAAAAGCGGATCTAAGGAAGGTAGTGAAATACAGTTTATCTGGGGTAAGTCAAGTCAATGAATTGATGTACTAGATTTGGGTTTGTTTGTTAAAGAGAAAGATAAATTTTGGTTTAACAGGTGGATAAGTCGATCAGCACGATGTATAAGAGATTGCAGAAGAACTTAGCGTCGGAAGAGTTGTTGCCTTCTCTATGGGATAAATGCAAGGTATATTGGTCTAATTGAAAAGGTGTTTTATTTCCTGCTGCTGCACCATTGTAGTATTCGTGTGTGTGTGTTGATTTTATGATATATTTGCAGAAGGAGTTCCTGGAGAAGTATGAGAGTTTTGTCCAACTTATAAATAAGGTTTACCCGACGGAGAGCATCCCTTCCATCTCGGAAATGCGGGGGCTTTTGGCATCCATGTAAACAAGGCACACGCTCGCTCTAGTTTTGATTCTTTTTCTTCTCATAATATTCTTTTTTCATCATCATTTCTCTTTCATTAACTCAGGATTCATCTTTTCAGCTATTTGGGATTAAAAAACATATTCGAATGCTTTCAAATAAGAGTAATTAGTTTACAAAAAATATTCTCATGCTTTATTTTACATTAAAAGAAAGAATAGCCAAAACTATTATCATACTCTTAAGCAAATAAATTATCCTTTTCATTATTTCCAAACTATTTTTAAAAGAAATATAAAGTAATTAACAATTCCATTAAATATTGAAAACAAGCATCAACAATTTTAACAAACTATTAATTCAAAATAAATGCTATAGTTACAGTTTCATTGAATTTTAATCCGTAACAAACACTTTGTCATTCACCTCTTTTGCCTTTCTCTTTCTCGGTTTATATAAACACAAAATGTACAAAATACAATGTATAATTTATGTTTGTATAAAGCGGAAAGAGATTTGATATACAAATACAATTGTTTTAACTTGATTCAATTTTATACCAATTCAAATTCATGTAGATATACAAAAACAAAGAACATATAAATATACAAATGCAAGTTTTATAGACACATACACTTAATTTATACAAATCTCCGCGATTCACACAAATCAGATGCCTGTGATTTTAAATAGTCAGATATTGCCTGCGATTTTATATAAATTTGATGCTTCATAGCAACATAGTTTGCTATGGAGCGCAAATAGACAAGTTGTAGCTAATATGATTTTGCTGTTTGCTAAGCCTAAAATTTACTCTTCATTCAATCTTTATAATGGGCTTTGTGTTTTAGAAAGGAATTTTTACTTAAATAATATATTTTATTTGATTAATAACCATTTTACTGTTATTATATATTTATTATTTATAACACAGTTTAGCTTTAATAGTCATTTGATATTTGATACCATCGAGTATATATATACTGTGGTGGCATCAAGGAAGAAAAAGTCACTTCAGTGAAAAAGCTACTAATTTACTCTTTGATATCATTAGAGAATATATGTATACTCTAATGTTATTAAAAAGTGATTCAGTGAAAAATACTATCCAGTTACTCCTTGATATCATTAGGTTATATATATACCTTGATAGTATCAAGTCTCTCTGTGTGTGTATATATATATGTGTGTGCGTGTATATATATATATATACCCTAATGGTATGAATTTTAGTATATATATACTCTGGTGGTATCAATGAAGAAAAAGTCATTCAGTGAAAAACTGCTAAATTACTTCTGGTGGTATCAATGAAGAAAAAGTCATTCAGTGAAAAACTACTAAATTACTTCTGGTGGTATCAATGAAGAAAAAATCATTCAGTGAAAAACTACTAAATTACTTCTTGATAATTGGTATACAAGAGTGATTCAGTAAAAAAACTATTAATTTACTCCTTAATACCATTATGATATATATATATATTAGTTTCATGGCACGTGCGTTGCACGTGCATATCATATTATATAGTATATGATGTTGTAAAATAGATTAATATTACTAAATGAAAGCTTTTTAGTAAATAATTATAAATTGAAAGAACATTAGTCAAGTACTTTTAAATTATTAATACAGATTGTTATAGAGTTAATTGTTTTCTGAGACCAAAATGACCAAATTCCATTGCAACATTTCAAAATACATTCAAAATTAAAATATGGGGAGAAAGCGACATTTCTTTAGTAATATTGTTTTTGTTTTACTTTACTCAATTTTGTGACAAACAAATTAGAAAAATAATATCAATACAAAAAAGGGCACCAATAGTCTTTTCTCTTGAGGTTATGACTATAAATGATGGACATCATTTAAGTATAATTTTTCTCTTAAATATTAATACTTGAGATTTGATATATGCATGATACTAATAAAAATTACCATAAATATTGTAATATTTTTTCTTTATACGTAATATATCTTTTAAAAAATATTATTACTCAATTAATATTTTAGTAAGTCTATTATAGTGATGTAATTTTACAAAAAGTGTACTTCTGTAGTGAATTCAATAGTTTTATATAGAGACAAAAAATATAACATCAAAAATTAGTTCTAAAGAAAATGAGGCCGTTACAAAGGAATGTTGTTATAACGTATGATGGTTAAATAGAGGTTTGAGTGTGTGTCAAATATTTATCTTATATGTGTGTGTGTGTGTGTGTATATATATATATATATATAATTTAGTAGCATAATTTAATATTAATATATGAACAACATCACCTATGGTGAAAAATATTTTATTTCTTTAAGTTCCTACTTTATCTTTGCTGAATTGTTGTCTTATTCTTTTTTATGCAACATACATACCATATAGTTGTTGTCTAATGAGAGTATTTAGTATCTTATTGAAATTGTATCGTGATATAAAACATTGAATTTTTTCAATAAATAATTAATTGATGAATAAAATTTAAAGTTTATTTATAGAATCTTTAATTTGATTAAAGATCATTCTGTGATCAACTGTTTACTTATTTATTTTATATACCTAGCAAGGAGTGTATCTTGTGACACAACATTTTCTTAGATCAAAATGAATACAAATAATAGGAAATTCACACTTAAAAAAATTCATACACAATATAAAAAAAAAATATATATATATATATATATGAAACAATTCATAACCAATGAAAGGGGAAGACAAAAATATATGTTCATGCTATATTCACTCTATTGTACCATTTGGTTGAAATCTCTTTCCACCAACACTATACTTTCTCCGTTCATTTCTACTTATATCTATTAAAATATAATTATTTAGGGCTTTATTATCATATTATAAGCAAGGGAAAATGGTCTGAAAAATACTCCAACTTTTGTCGAAATTGCTGTTACGATACCAAACTTTGTGGATGACCTTTTACCCTCCTGCACTATTTAATAGTGTATTTTAAAGGTATATATGTGCCACGTGGACACATTAGTATTTATAATTATGCAATATTTATGATGTCCATGTGGACACATATATACCTTTAAAGTACACTATTAAATAGTGTAGGGGTAAAAGGTCCTTTCTAAAGTTCGGTATCGTGACAACAATTTTGGCCAAAGTTCGGATATATTTCAGACCTTTTCCCTATAAGTAAAAGTGAAAATTTATTTTCGAAATAGTGAACTTAAAATTGAAACTAATAATTCAATTGACTGCGTTGATGCCCGCCATTTTAGCAAAATTAGGAAGAAACTCCTTTGTTTGAGGTTAAAAAAAAAATGGAAAAACAAAGAAGAAATATCTTACCCTTGTCATGTGCCTTTTTTCGTATTTGTTTATTATTATTGTCTCTCCCACAACTTAATCTAATTATTTTATTAGAAAAAAATAATCCACAATGTGTGTATTTGTCATTGTTCACTCATTATGCGAACACTAATTATTAAATTCACAAAACAATAAAAAGAAATGAAAATTCCCGTGGACTATATATAGAATTTTTTTGTGCGAACACTAATTATTAAATTCACAAAACAATAAAAAGAAATGAAAATTCCCGTGGACTATATATAGAATTTTTTTGTGTGAAGCAAATTTTATAGATAATTGCACATTTCTTTATTTTCTTCTTTTCTTCTTTAATAGAAAGTCAATACCTAAATTTCAATGCTTAGAGCTTCGGTGAAACATTGTCACAACCCAGGAGTACCCCCTAGATGTAACATGGCGTATAGAACCCCGACAAACTCCATACAAGCTACTTAGCTCTCATAACATAAGAAATAGAACAATAAAAGTAAAACAATAGTCCAAGTCCAAAATCTTTTATAAAACAAAAGGCAGAAGTCTAAACTCTTGTCTCAACAAAGCCATCCAATACAATAGGATGAAATTGGGCCTTGCCCATACATCATATCCAAAAGAGAAGTACAAGAAAGAAACTAAAACAATAACTCCGTCCTCGAAGCATGAGGACTCACCAAAGATCGGGAAAATCACGAACTTAACAACTAGCCAAGAGATTCGAAAATTTGTCTGTCGGACCCTACATGTCATGCCCCAAACTCAAGGGGCGCAACTAGCTCCTAATGGAAAAACTCAGGCCCGACCTGACCCTGCTAAACCATTTGCTATTAGCTCATGACAGACACACGAAATCAAGAAAACAAACATGTATATCTCGGCTTAAAATTAGGCCTTCGGCCGGCAAGGGGGGTCAATAGATATATAAAAGAAACAGCTACTCCCAAGAGTTCATATTAATAAATAGCCAACTAGCACAGAAGTCATGATTGGGCCGTCGAGGCCACCATGATCTTTATAAAAAAATGGAAGCAGTATATATCAAGACAATACATCAAACAGCTCACAAGCTTCAGCAAACCAACAAAACTAGGCCAACATGGCCATAACCTAGCTATACACCCCACACACTAGTCTACAAGCCTATAAGAGTAGTAAAGATTGACGAGACAGGGCCCCAGCCTACCCATAAAAATATATACAACAAGAGCTAACAAACCTCCCAACTCTGGCAGCTCTGGAGGAAAGGGGCTAGCCAACTAGATAGAAGTCAATCCTGTTGCTGAGGAGGTCTACTAGGTCATCTTTCGGGACCTGCATGCATGAATGTAGCACCCCCAGGTAATGGGGCGTCAGTTCAAAATAATGTAAGAGTATGAAAGGCTATAGACTAAATGAGCAAGTATCATAATATGCTCAAAGCAATCAGGTAAGGAAATCAAAATTTAGATAAGCATGCTAACCCTCTACTGAATCTAAAAATACAAAAAATGATCAAACAACCTAACCAATCCCCCATAAGCTCAGTAGGTACAAACAACATACCACCTACCTAGGCCCCCATAAGCCCAGAAGGTTCCAAATCAATCTACTTACCCCTATCGATATCCCCTTGTCTTTGTAAGAGGTCACGTAACCCTTTTTGGCAATAATATAGCCCCTTAGGCAGCGCATAGCCCTCTTAGGCAACATCATAGCTTTATGGGCTGCACATAGCCCTCTTTTGCATCAACATAGCCTTGTAGGCAACACATTGCCCTCATTTGGCATCAAAATAGCCCCGTATGCAACACATAACATTCTTTGGCATCAATATAGCCCCGTGGGCAACAAATAGACCTCTTTGGCAATAACATAGTCCTATTAGACAACATCATATCCCCCCATAGGTAGTTCATAGCTCAACAACTAACCACAATAGCCCCAAGGGCGACAACAAGGGTGAAGGTGAGCAATTTAGCTATAAACAATATATATGAATAATATCTAAGTCGTTCCTAACTTAGGGTCGTTCTTAGTAGATAATGAGTCCCTAAAATGAGGGTTTTTAATCACTCAATCAGCCAACCACTCACAATTACATCTACAAGATAACCAACATTAACTACCCATTATATCACTTAGACGCTCTAAGGAAACATGCCGAACGAAGGGAATAGCCTTAACATACCTTTTCCTTTATAATTTATACTGAAAATACCTCTGTCCACACCACTACACCACTAAAGAAAAAGATAAAATCAATTAGTAATTAAGGATAAAAATTACTACGACAATTCGACAATCAATACGGATTCCTATCGTAAATTACAATTCAAGACCTAAGGTATCCGCAAACTGATAAAAGGTGATTCCTACCTTTCTTTAAACAACCAGAACACTTGAATACAATCACTCCATTGAAAAAAGCCCTGCTGCCACAACCTCCACAGAGCTATACCGCTCAATTCACCATGAAAATTATATCAAAACAACGATCTCGCGACGTAGGGCAATTTTCGATAAGAGGCCAAGAAGAGATCATGAACACACAAGGATGATTTGAAGAGTAATTCTCTGATTTTCGTGGGTTTCTTACGATTTGGAATGAAGAAAAATGAAGAAGATGCTATCTTATAAGCTTCCACCGACCTAGGGGACCCATTTTACGTGTCTGTTTGTGCAGTCTCGCAAAAATGCGAATATCTCTCTATTCTGAAGTCGTATGAACGAACCGTTTGATGTGCTGGAAACTAGCCTCATAGACCTTCAATTTAATGGGTTGTCGGCCCCGTAATATTTACAGATTGGGAGAAAAATTTTGAGACATTTGACCCAAATTTCAGAGAAATCTTTAAAAAGGAACTTACAATAACTTTCACCAACTTTTATTTTGTGACTTACCTTACTTAAAAACTTGAGATACAACCCTTGAACACTTAAATATGACATACCACATTATTATTAAGTTATTACTCACCCTCTTTGTATTTTCACGAAGGTACGAGTTAATTTATACGTTTAGAAAAGTCGGAGAGTTACATTACATTTGGGGAAAATGTAGGCAAGAGTATGCGTTAGTACAAAACAATGTACCAAGTATGATAGCCATGCATAAAATATTTAAAACATGCTAAAAGGGGTATTTCATTTCATGACATGCAATTGACCAAGTTAAATATCATATGAAAGAATTATAAAACATAAGTTAATAATCATGGTCAATGCAAGCTAACTTCTTCTTTAACATCTGTTGAACTCATACTTGATACTCCTTGGGTAAACTTAGTTCATTATTAATTGTGGGGAATTAGCCTTAACCGACATGAAACTATGTGAGCTATAACATGGAATTCAGTATCTACTCCACACCAAAAAAATGTTCTACTTGCCCAAGGTATAACCTTGAACTTCTAGCATAAGTGGATTCATTAGCTAATCAACCTATGTGGGCGTGCGTATTTATGGGATAAGGAGATTGCTACTTGAAATCCGACCTCTACTACGGGGGAGCTTCCATGTCATGACCCAAGGGTACCCCCTAGACGTAACCTGGCGCATAATACCCCAAAGGGCACCATGTAAGCCACTTAGCGTATCATAACATAAAGCATTAGAACAATAAGAAGTAAAATTCATTTCAAGTCTCAAAAAGTTTTTCATAAAATCAAAGCGGAAGTCTAGACTTGTTTCAATAGTCATCTATTACAACAACATAATTCGAAAGTGAAAGTATAAGAATGAAACTACTAAATGACAATATGCATCCTCGAACCATGAGGACTCACCACAAGCAAGGAGAAATGAGCAAATCCAAGCTCTAGCCACAATGGGGACCACCTTGAGAACTGGACCCTACACTTGGGAAAATGAAGGAAAATATGGGTTAGTACAAAAATACACGAAGTATGATAGTCATGCATAAAAAACTTAAAAACATGCTAAAAAGGGACATTTTAGTTGAATGCATGCACTTTTCTAAGTAAATCATCATTTTGAAGATAGTGGAAAAACACAAGTCATAAGCATAAGAGACATCAAAATAAGACATAGGTTATAACATGGTAGTCAATAATCATAAGTAATGAGCATAAGGGATAAAATCATAGACATATACATAGTCAATGAAATCTAGTTTTCGCATAACTTAAGAGAAATACTTCATGAGCCACCTCAAGGCAAGCTTGTGCAATGCATGGACCCCATAATACCACCCATGCTTAAGCAAGTCACTTTAGGTCCTCATTCAAGTTTACCATCTTTTGATCTCATTCTTAGCTTATTTCTCATAGACAAGGGAACATTCACCTTTAGTCAATCATATTAAGGAAAGCAACTTATGGAAACAATTCAAGTTAGACATACATCATTAAAAGTAACCCTCATATCAAACATACTTAACAATGGAGCCATAAGCATACTCACTACATAAATCATAATAACATAAGAGGAACATACCATAACTACCCTCAAAGCATACTTGTGCAATGCATAAATGAAATCCCATACTCTCATCCATAGCTCATATCTCATATTTTTGTTCATATTATTATCATAGTGGAATACCCTTAACCGACATAGACCATCTAAGCTAACATGGAATCCGGTGTCTCCTGCTCCTGCTCCTGCTCCTCCTTCTCCTCTTCCTCTTCCTCAAGCTCTTCGTCTTCTTTTTCCTCTTCGTCTTCTTCTTCCTCTTCTTCTTCCTCTCCTTTTTCCTCTTCTTTCCTTCTTCCTCTTCCTCTTCTTCTTCTACGTTTTCTTCTTCTTCTTCATTTTCTTCGTCTTCTTCTACTTCCTCCTCTTCCTCCTCTTCCTCCTCCTCTTCCTCCTACTCTTCTTCTTCCTCTTTCTCAAGCTCATCGTCTTCTTCTTTCTCTTCGTCTTTTTCTTCGTCTTCTTCTTTCTCTCCTTCTTCCTTCTCCTCTCCTCCTCCTCTTCTTCTTCTTATTCTTCCTCCACTTCCTCTTCTTCCTCTTCTTCCTCCTTCCTCTTCTTCATCCTCTTCCACTTCCTCTTCTTCTTCCTCTTCCTGCTCTTCCTCCTCCTCTTCCTCCTCCTCCTCGTCCTCCTCTTCCTCTTCCTTTTCCTCTTCTTCTTCTTCTTCGTACTCTTCTTCCTCTTCCTATTCCTCCTTGTCCTCCTCCTCCACTTCCACCTCCACCTCCTTCTCCTTCCTCTTCTTCTTCTTCCTCTTCTTCTTCGTTCCTCTTATTTTTCTTCTTCTTCTTCGTCTTTTTTTCTTCCTCTTCAACTTATTCCTCTTTCTCTTCCTCTTCCTCTTCCTCTTCTTCTTCTTCTTCTTCATCTTCCTCTTCCTCCACCTCCTCCATCTTCTTCCTCTTCTTCCTCTTCTTCTTCTTCTTCTTCTACCTCTTCTTGTTCCTCTTCTTCCTATTCTTCCTCTTCTTTTTCTTCTTCTTCTTCCTCTTCTTTCTCTTCTTTTTCTTCTTCTACTTCTTATTTTCCTCCTCCTACTCCTCCTCCTCCTCCTCCTCCTCCTCTTCCTTTTCCTGTTCCTCCTCCTCGTCCTCCTCGTCCTCCTCGTCCTCCTCTTCCTCCTCTACCTCATCTTCCTCTTCCTCCTCTTCCTCCTCTACCTCCTCTACCTCGTCTTCCTCTTCTTCCTCTAGTTCCTCTACCTATTCTTCTTCCTCTTCCTCTTCCTCTTCTTCTTCTTCTTCTTCTTCTTCTTCTTCTTCTTATTCTTCTTCTTCGTCTTCTTCTTCCTCTTCCTCCTCTTCCTCCTATTCCTCCTCTTCTTCTTCTTCTTCTTCCTCTTCCTCATCCTCATCTTCCTCCTCTTCCTCTTCTTCTTATTTTTCTTCTTCTCTTTCCTCGTCCTCTTCCTCTTCTTCTTCCTCTTCCTTAAGTTCTTCGTCTTCTTTTTCCTCTTCATCTTCCTCTTTCTTTTCTTTTTCCACGTCTTCTTCCTCTTCTTGCTCCTCCTCTTTATCCTTCTCATCCTCCTCTTCTTCCTCTTCTTCCACCTCTTCCTCCTCTTCCTCTTCCTCTCTTTCTTCCTCCTCTTCCTCCTCTTCCTCTTCCTCTTCCTCTTCTTCCTCTTCTTCTTTTTCTTCTTCCTCTTCCTCTTCGTCTTCCTCTTCCTCTTCGTCTTCTTCCTCTTCCTCTTCCTCCTTCTCTTCTTCTTCC